>CM040624.1:96756908-96787402 GCA_022817965.1 Solanum lycopersicoides | reverse complement strand
AAACTCCCCTCATGCCAACATGTTCCAAGAAAAAAAATTACTCCGTTGGATTTCCCAATTTCATCCCAAGAAAAATGCCATACTTGCAAATGTTTTGCTTTAAACTTCTAACCTTACACTTGATGATATGATTTCTTTTATTGTTCTTTATGATTTGTCTTAGACCATAATTTCTTTCTTCTCTGATGAAGTAAGCAGTAGTATCAATGGCATCAAGAAGATGCATAATTACAAAAGAGAGAGATTGTTACCTCAGTTACAATGAGTCCTATCTTATGTATAAGGAGCTAACAAAATCCAAAAGTTTGACATCTGAGTCCACTGGGGACAAGCTATTCCAACTACATAAATTTTAAAGACATCTAGCCTTAAGGGAGGACTTTGGAGTTGATATTTCAACAAAACATCTTCAATTCCACTCCTTCCAAACACATCATAGATTTTTCAAGAGAATCAAACTGATGTATGCATCCTTGATACTTTCAGGCATAACCAAGTTTAGTCCAAAAAGTCGATCATCCATTCTAAAACTTCGCACAGTCAAACACAACCACGTACATTGGTACAGAAGGAGTATTAAATTGGAACACTATTTCTGCTAAAACTACTAGAAAATCTCAAGCTTATACTAGAAAAGCATCAGTTCCTATAAAGAACCCCACCAAGAAGAACCTGAGAGAAATGTTAATTATAGCCCTCCATAACAAAGGAGTAACAGGAGGACAGTCTATTAGGATTCATGATTAGTTAACAAAATAAGAATTTGGAAACCTTGCAGGGTTTCCAAAATGCCATGTGTTTTTTTAAATTTCCCAATTACCAAAAATTAGAGATACATCAGCTTGAAGGATATCACAATTCACATAACAACAAAGTGCAAAGAAAAGAAAACTGATGGTTTACAAAAGCTATATATGCTGCTTACTTACAGCATTGAATGAGCAACTTCACTCACTCCCCAAGGAACATCCATTTTCCTATGGCTTTTATAGTATCAGTCACTTTCTTATGAAGTTAAATTCTACATGAAGCATCTGTTTGGCCATGAATATTTATACTTTCTTCCCAGAGTTGAATTCTGGAAATCATGTTAGGCCATAAAGCTCCCGGAATGCAACTTCCAAAAAAGATCAAAATTTGAAAACACCAAATTCACAAACAACTCCAATTGGTATTCATGGCCAAACACAACTCCAATTCCCAAATACCATTTTTCACTTTGAAAGCAAAAACTACTTTTTTTCAAAACTCACAAGTTTAATGGTCAAACAGGTCCTAACAATCATCTTTTTTCAGCAGCTCTAAACCACAAAGGTCGGGGTACGATTCGCATACATCCTGTCCTTCCCAAACCCCACTGGTGGGATGACACATTGGCTATGTTGTTGTTGTTATAATTTTTTTAATAAGATAGCAGTGTATTCTTCAGTACCAAGATGGTACTGGCAGTCAAATATTTACAAAACATAAAATATATTCTAGATTACAAGGAGTCAAAAAAAAATCTACAAGTGATTCAGTATCTTCTATATAGTTCTCTTTACACCAGGATTCAGAAAACAAAAAACGCCTCAGCTTTAGCATATAGAATTACACAGCAAGTCATAAGGAACGCTTTCCATGAATGACCAGCATCAAACAGTGATACATTAAGTTCCACATAAATAATAGTAGTCCCCTCCCAACTAGCACATCATGCTTGAGAAAGCCCTTCAGACAAAGAACATCCTCCTAAACAGAGAAATAGCAAATACAGGTAGTATTCATTACCAAAAGCAACCAATTCAATGTAAGAGGAGCTGTGAACTTACTTCTTAGTGCTGAGAGACCAGTGCTCCTTAAACAGGAAAAGAGCATAAACATGTATGCAACAGAACATTTCAGAGAGCAACTGTTTGATGAACGCAGGAAGTAAAGGAAGCCTCCCAGTAGAAAGCCTGGATACACATGGTAAACCCTCAGTAGATTAGCTGCTAATCGATCTCATTGTGAAGTACCCTTGAAAATAAGCAGCCAAGACCACAGATCACTCAGAAGTTATACGCCGCCTCTTTCCATAATCAGCATCCCTTGATCTTGACCGATGGTCTTCCTCATGTGATATTCGTGATTTGCTGTGTCCCCTTGATGATCTTCCTCTGTCTTCATCATCATATTCTTGCTCACGGTCCTTGTACCTATGATGATCAGCATATCTATCTCTATCATCCCTATGACGATCACGATCTCGATCCCTCTCGCGATCACGCCCTCGTTCTCTAGGACGTTCATGATCCCGGTCCCTCTCTCTATCTCGTGCGACATCTCTATCATCGCGGTATCTTTTCTCTGGCCAATCCTGGTCGTGGCCCCGATCCTTTTCACGAGCCATGTCTCTATCATAGGAAGGTTCTCTGCCTTCTCTATGTTTTCTATCTGTAGAACCAGACCAATCACGCTCTGATCCTCTATCTTTCTCTTTCACATTATTTGGCCAAGCCCCTCTATCATGAGTTGTTTCTCCATACTGATGATCAGACCCAGCTTCTTCTGCATAACTTGACTCTCCTGCTCTACCACCATGCTCGTCAGCAGCCCATCCACCCGCATTAGGTTCTGACCACATCCCCATGTTAGGCCCCTCCATACCAGCGCCTGGCATCATTCCCATACCATTCATTGGCATTCCTCTACCAAAGAACGCAGGATTTACATGCGGAGCTACTCCAGGCATCCCAACTCCTCCAACAGGTGGAAAAGATGACAACATACCAGGAAATGGTGGAGCTGGACCACCAGGAAATCCTCCATAACCACCCATTCTCCCCATAGGCCCTCCAAAAGCAGGATCAAAGCCTTGACCCATCATTGTTTGAGGATGCATAATAGGAGGTGCACCACCCATACCTTGTCCAAATCCACCTCCACCGTTACCCATCATACCCCTACCTGCAATCCCACCAGGCCTGTTTCTCATAGGACCTACAGGCCCCCGATTTCCCATAGCTTGAGGACCTCCTCTACCCCAACTTCCTCTACCATAACCCCCCCTGTTGCCATCCCCACCACCACCGCCGCCTTGATAATTGCCACCAGTAGGAGTGGTGTTATTTCCAATTTTACCAGCAGCTTCACCAGGCCCCCTCCTTGCTTGGGGAACAGCAGTTTGAGCCACCTGCTGATTTCGATTCACCTGAGCCTCACCCATCCTCTTCACATTATACGGTGATGATGCATAGGCGACCACACATGGCCGCCCATTGAACATATGTCCATTCATACTTACCTTGCAAGCTGTGGCAGCTGAGGAATCATGAAACTCAACCTGGCAATATCCTTTAGACTTCCCACTAGCTTTTTCTTCAAAAAATTTCACCTCCTTCACGTGTCCATACTTGCTCAACTCAGCTTCCAGCTCAGCATCTGTGGTCCACCAATGCAGATCACCAACAAAAAGAATTGTCGCACCACCACCACCACCACCACCTCCTCCTGCACCACTAGCGACCCCAACTCCAGCAACAATATTACCCGTCCCGTTAATATTAACCCCCCCTCCTTGCCTTATTAAATTATCATTCCCCATATTTCCAACATTAACCAAATTTCCAGCAGCTACTGCAACACCACCACCATGAGGCTGTTGAGCCATCACCTGATTCGGAACATTACTATTCACCATCCGCTCTGCTAAATCACCCATCTTACTTGACGGATGACTTAACTCAACCCTAAACCCACTACCAGCAGAAGGCCCAGACACAGCTGGACCTACCAACGCTCTAGCAGAAATCCCAGACGCTACATCCTCCTCTTTTACAGGATTCCTCTCCCCACCCACACCCTGAAAATCGCCAGGCCCACTCTCATCCACCACTTGCGGTGCTGCCACCACTGGTGGTGGAGCCGGAAGGGCAGGCTGCTCAGGCTTCCTCTCTACCTCCTCCTCATTCCTAGATACTAAATCCTCATTCTTTCTAAAAGATTGAAGAAAATTCTCACCAACATTAACATCATTGTAGAGATCTTCGTAATCATCATCCTCTTCAACCATAAACCCATCATCAGCAACAGCAGAGATCGCTTCATTCCTGTGAAACTGCTCGATTGGCTCTCCACCAACTCCATCCCCACCTTCATTATCCTCCATGACCTAATCTAACAGGATTAGGGTTACGATTAGTTATCGACAACTCAAATGAAGCTAAATTTTTCAAATTCTAACACTACTAGCTACGAAACGAAAAAAATACCAAAAAATTAACAAAAAAAACAAAATCAAACAATCAACAAACAACAAATTGAAATTGAGGGAATAATCTTACCGGAGGAACAGCAAGTTGAATTTGTCGAGCAGAGTGAATTTTTAAGGGGAAAAAAAGGGAAGAAACCCTAATTCTCTGGAAAGTTTGAGTTGTGACAAGAAACTATGAGAAAGAGGGGTAAATATTTGCCTTATTTTTCCGTCTTTTATATTATATTTTTATAAGCGTGACGAATTGTTATTTTGAGCTAGATCCGAATACCATACGTAAGGTTTCGGTTCGATTTTATATATTATTGATTTGATTTATTAATTTTCAATTTTTAAATATGTTAAATTAATATATATTTTATTAGTTTTTGATTTATGAATTTTTGGTTTTTAACTGTTTGATTCTCGGTTTAATCACTAAAAAAAATATTCATAAAAAAAATAATATGATTCCTTTAATAATTTGATGCAACAAGACAATGATGTAATTTTAGAGAATGAATACTCATAAAATAGAACAATAATAGCTAACATGAAAATAATTATTCAAGTAAAATAATTATTCAAGTAAGACATAAATAAAATAAATAGTTTTTTTTGCGAATTCAAAGTCATTGTTAAATGTGAATTGAGAAATTAAGGCAAATGAATAGTCAATAACATTCTTTAGAATCAATTTCTGCACACCCCTAGTATCAGGGTTGCGTATCGATCAATTCAGTTTTGAAGTTTATCAGTTTGACTTATCAATTATCGATTTATAAACATGTTAAATTGTTAAAGAACCATAAGTATATTGGTTTATCGGTTGTCGATTTATTAGTGATTATATTATCATTATCAGTTCGACTATCGATTTAACCGTTAAGATATAACACAAAAATGAATGATTAAAAATTACTTAAAAACATGATGACTAAGAAAATAAATCATGCACGTGAGTTTACAGATTGCGTCTTATTCAAAAGCAACCACTTCATAGAATAATCGAAAATTGAGATTGTTAAAAATAAAAATATGAAACTAAACCTAAGGTCGAAAACTTTATATACCAAATGATATTAATATAATATATTAATTTATTATTGAATTATAAATTAACTCGTACAGGAAAACTTCAAATCATTAAAAATCAATAACTCAATAATTTAAAAAAAATCAAAATCATATCACAACCGCTAAATCAATAACCCATTACGCTTAATTATTTTTCTGACTCAATTATTCAATTTCAATTTGATTTTGACTCACGTACTTCTAACATTTTGTCCTGTTTAACTATTTATTTACTAGGTCGATTTTGTAAATTTTAAAAAGATTAATTTTAGTAATATATTATCAAAGTATTTTTATTATATAGGAGTATATAACATCTCATTGTTGCTAGTTTTTTTTTTTAAGTTTTATTCACTATTAAAATTGTTTGTGATATTTCATTTCAATATGTTTTACTTAGTCAATATTGTTTGTAATTAAATTTTCTATTTTTATAAGATAGGAGTAAGAGTAGCGGGTGTAAGTCGTAATAGGGCAAGTCTTGACTCCTTTGCCCTATCTCGATTATTATTTTTTCAAAACTTTACCATCCTCCGCCCTATTAAGCATTATTAAAGAGTGTGCCTACCTTATCTACATTTTTGAGCTATTAGAGAGAATAAAAAACATATTTTTGTTATGTAATTGTATTCGAAACATGTTCTTCACATGCAAGATTGATTTTTTTTATTAAATACGTATAAATTCATTTTGATAATAGACGGTGATGAAATTCGATCATATTATATTAATATATATATATGATAATTTCATCTCAAAGACTTAAACTATTAGAGAGCGTATCATGTTCATACTTTATACCCCTTTCAAAACAAACTTTTACATTTTTTCATTCTGTTTCTTTATAATTGGTGTTAGAGTAGCTTAAAACATTTACTTGAATCTCTTGCTAGTAATAGTACTATTAGCTAGTTTCTAAATTATTTTCCTATTAATTGAATACAGTCCCTCCGTTCTATTTTATGTGATATTTTTTATATTTCGAAATTCAAACAGGTCTATTTGACATTTTAAATATTTTGAATTATCAATTATTGTGACTTATAGTACTCTTTACGTAGTTTACAAATATATAAATTTTATTTCAAAATTTTTGAAGATTCCATAAGCAAATGTTCAATCAAAATTAAATTATTTAATTTTCGAAAAACGAAAGATGTCACATAAAATAAGACGGAGGGAGTACTAAACTTTGTTGGTTTTCACTATAACTACACATGCATTTATTGCTTAATCCAACAACTCACAATTATAATTACCTTCCTTTGACCATCTATAATTACGTTACGCTAGCTAGATGTAATTTATATATAAAAAGAATACAATTATTTTTGAAAAAAACTTACATGCGGTTTTTTACATTAACGAATCTAAAATGCATTATTAAGTGATTTAATGAAGTAAAATGAACTATAAATTTAAACACATGATAGACATATATTGACTTAATATAAATACCCAGTGCGAATAAGTTTTACCCGTATATATTCTAATGTTTGTGATATAAAAAATCTCCTATTCGATTGAGAGTTTGCCATGCCTGCTTCGTCTCAATTATCATCTTTAAATAAGGTTGTTAACCCTGCGGAATAAGTCTTATAAAGATCACACTGAATATATGTTATTGTTGTACTTGTATTAGAACTAAATATAAAATAAAAATATTTGTAAGTATAATTTTTTCATTTAAATTGTGAAGAGTTTAGGTTTGATTAATTTCCTGGACTTTTGACAATTATATAATACTCTTCTCATAAATTTGTTACCAACGCAGTTCATATTTAGATATACAATTGAGACAGAAATATTAATTAGTTCACTTTTAAGTGTTTAATTAGACACAAATATTTAAAGAAAAATGTATGTGTTTGAGTTAGACATGATTTGGTTGCAATAAGAAGAAAAAAAAACAATATGCGAATATAATTTGAAAGCAAGACTTGTTTGAGGTCAAAGATAATATTTTAGTTCGGTCTATGTCCAATTTCGATAGTTAGAATAGAATAACTTGACATTTAGATCCAACATTAAAAAATATTATAATATTAATGAGTTTGATAGTAAAATCATAATAATAACATAATTTAAATTTATTTTAATCTCAAAAGCTAAAATAATTCATTGATGTGAAAATTCAAAGTAAATAAGAATCACTATTTATTAAAGTAATATGGAGTGACAACTCATACAAAGACACATGCAATAATGTATTATAGGTAGCTCAATTAAATTTAATTTAAAACTAGTTTGAACAAGATTTTAAATTCTAAAAGTATATTAATCTAACTATTATACGCTCATATAGTTGAACCTATGTACAAAATATTGATCAAATTAATTAATTAAATTAATTATATGGGTAATGTGTTTATCTATTCGAATATGATTTAATCATTATCTCAACCTAATTTGTCATTAAAATAACATATCATCATTCAAATAAAAACAAATGAGTTTGTCTGCTAGCTTGTTGGGGATTTATCCGAACTTTTTTTGACGAAAATTTATATTATGTGTTTAAAGTAATTTTTTGTGTATATTAGATATTTAATCCATTTAAGTTAGTGATCATGTCTTTATTTCTTTAAATTTTAAGTGCTTTACTAAATTTTTTATACCATCACTAATCACGTAAATGAACCTCGGGAACCAAAAAGAAAGCAAAACTCTAGAAGTTACAAGGGACAAATATGAAGAATAAGCTAGATGAGTTACCTCAATTAATTTTAAGACATAGGTATAGTAGATCGACGTAGAATGTTTAAATTTAAATCAAGCTATAAATGGTAACTTAAACAAAAAAGTATTATTATAGTAACTGAAATTGGGCTATCGAATTAATATTTTGAGAATGATTTATAATTTTTATATAACGAGTTAGTTAAAAATAAATTAATCTAATTTTCTTATCAAATTAATCGACAACCCATTAATCAGAGGCAATAACCATTTACCACACAATGGGCGATGTACCTGAGAGGATAATTAATATCTCGAATATGTATTAATTTAATCGATAACTTAGATTTGATAACTAATTTATAAAGATAAAGATCCGATCAAGTTTAATTAGGTCAACTAATATTCAATGGCATTATAGATTTATGCCATGTGTACTATATAATAATTTATGATTGAGATTGATTTAAATTATATATTCATCTTAAAAATAAAAACAACAAAAGGGTCAATTATTTTTATTTTTTAAAACTATCAAATAAAACAATTAAACTTTTTTTACCTGCCAAACCTCGTACTTGCATTGAATTTTTTATATTATACTAATTTTAAAGAATCCGACATTTTTGAAAAATTGGAATAAATATATTTTTATAATTATTTGAAAACCTCCTATTAAGTATTTTTTTTTAAAAAAAAATGTATTATCATGTTCTTTAGTTGAATTGTTATTTAGAACTCAATTATGTTTTAAAGTTTAATCTATTCTTGGAGATTACTTCAGAATTTGGAGAAAGATGTGTGAAATTACTTGAACAAGTTTCTCTGATAAAAATCAGAAAATTTGCATATTCCCGTCAGTTTTAATATTTTTTCTTGAAAATATTAGCTTGGATACACATGATTGCTTTATTTGATAATTTTAAAAAATAAAAAAGTTGACAACTTTATTATTTTTATTATTATAATTAATGAATATATAATTTAAATGGATCTCAATCATAAATTATTAGTATATAGTACACATGACATGAATTTATAAGGTCATTAAATATTAATTTATCTAATTATACTTGACCGAATATTTATCCAATTTATAATCACTAAATCAAATAAATCAATTATATATATATTTATATATAAAATCAATTAATATTTTAATGTGTTGATAGGGGTTTAAACCACATAAAAATCTATACTAATCATGATAAGTCAAAACAATTCAACTATAATAAATTAGTATGCTTTGGGGCAGAATTTAGAGGCGGAACCAGAATGTTAAGTTTGTGAGTTGCTAGTAAATTATTTTTGCGGCGTCAATGTTCATACTTTAAAATTTTGACCGTAAATTCAGATAGAGAGACTTTATTTTTTTGAAATAAAACTTGTATATTTGAAAAGATTTGAAAAATTATATAAAAAATATCATAAATCACAATAATATAATAAATTATGATTACGAAATAAAATTAATGGACTCTAAAATCTTTTAAAGGAAGTAATGTACAAAGAAACTGTTGGTATAACTTCAGGGACATCAATCTCGCGCTTAAGTACAAGTGCATCGAAATAGAGTTTCTTGTTTGCTACTGAAACCAATAACTCTTTTTAATTATGAGTTTCTAATTATCAATCTCTATTATAATTATGGATTCTCAGTATAAATAGATTGTTCAAGCAAAATTCATTGAATTTCTAGAACCCTAACTGATATTATAAATTCACCGGCACGAATTCAAAAGTCATTGAATTTCTAGAACCCCAATTTATATTATAAATTCACCGGCACGAATTCAATAGTTTTAATGTTAACTTTGTATTTCTATCGAATTCATTTAATCTCTAATAAAACTTAACTATTTAACGAAATTTAATAATCCAAATTCTATAAACTTAAAATTCTAACTTCGATTTTAAATTTAAACATCAAGTACGAATAAATTTTTACGGAATCAGTTAGTTGCGAAAGTACTTTTGAATAACGGCCACATTACTGCGACAAGCCGTACCGTCGTAGCTTTTGGAGCCCCACGAATAGCAACGGTAACTTTGCTTTTAAAATTTATGAACGCAACGTTTAGTTTCACTTGCTATATATTTCTCTACAAACAAGCATTCTCTTCAATATTCTTCAGTATTTATATATTCAATTGATTATAATTATAATTTTCCGATCACCGGAATATTCTGTTCTTTCTAATTTTCTAGCACTGCAGTATGTCTAAATTATTTGGCATTGTTGTTGTACTTTTTCTCGTGTTAAATTCCGGTGAAGCTCAAAATGCACCTTCTCAATCCCCAATTTCTTCTCCATCTAAATCACCGGCGGTAAAATCACAAGCACCGGTTTCTTCTCCGACGAATTCACCGGCAGTGAAATCTCAAGCACCGGTTTCTTCGCCCTCGGCTCCTACAATTAGTCCGTCTGCAGCGCCGGTACAGTCACCGAAAGCAGCTTCTCCAGTAACCAGCATTTCACCGAAAGCAGCTTCTCCAGTAACCAGCATTTCACCCGCACTCACTCCGTCAATCAGTAGATCTGCTCCAGTTCCTTCTGTTGCAACTCCTCCGCCGGTATCATCTCCGGTGAGCACGCCGGCGTCTTCCCCGGAAGCAGCGGATGTTCCGGCTAGCGCTGCGACACCGTCAGTATCCCCTAGCATACCTTCAAGTTCAGCAAGTCCGGCGGAGTCTGTTAACGGACCTACTACGGCGCCGGCGAGTTTATCACCGGGAACTTCACCAGCGCCAGTTGCTGATGATGTTTCCACTGCAATTTCAGTACTGAAGGTGCCGATGGTTCTAAGTGGGCTTGCTATTTGGGCCGCACTTTTAATTTGAATGCATCCGGCCCAATATTGCACAAAATTCCTATTTATTGAGTCTTTTATCATAATTATTATAATTTTTTTGACACTTTTATTCATTTATTGTCTTATTTTTGTACTTTAATTTATTGATTTATCATTTATAACAAATAATAAAATTGTAGTGAAATTTTGAATTCTATATTACCCATTCTAACCATTTAACCGAAAACCCAAATGCATATCCTGACTTATAGCGACAGATTTACTTCTTTCGTTATGTCTAAATTTCTAATTTAAATACAATATCGAATAGAGCATATCCCTTAGAGCTATTTGCTCTTTTATTCTCTTATTTTTGGCCATCAGTAGTAGACAGAATGATTTATATATTTCATCGGTTGCCTTCAAAATTCCTTGCGAGATTTAAATGTGTGTCTCGAAGTTGAGGACAACATGTATCTGACACTCGTGCTAAATATGTTCCAATTGGGTTCAATTGCAAGTTAGAAGACCCAATTACCTCTAATTGTAAAGAATGTACTTACTCTATCTATGATCATGTACTAAAATGATAGACAATCTGATACACTATGTTTCTGCTATACGTGTATTTAGATCACAAAAATCTCTATTGCAATAGTCTTTATCCTATATTTTTGCATCAACAATTTTTAAAAGATTTTTTAGCTGGAACTTATCCCTATGTGTGAATTTTTAAAAATTGTGCACAAGGAAAAAACTTTTTTTTTTCTTTCTATTATTACTTCCACTTAATAAGCATTTTAATTTTTATTTTTTTTTATTTCGATATATACAAGAAAACAAAGACCAAATAAAGTTAGTTGCGTTGTAACAACTTCATATTAAAGGTAGTATTTGAGATTTAAAATTTAATTGCAGATCTGTTCGAATCATACCTCGGATTAATGAATGATTTGGTCTGCCACGATTTGCGATCTCCCGTGAATTTCAGGTAACTATATATTAAGACTGATTGAAATTTTTTTTCTAAATATTTGTATCTCTACTTAAATTTGAAATCTCGTGATTCTTAACGTTTATATTGCATAGTAATAAATAAAAATAATAATTTTATAATATAAGGTCCATGGATTATGTATATATTTATATGAATCAGACTTGCCACAAAATTAATGATGGAATCCAATGTATTGTAGTAATTTAATACTAAATCACAATCTAAACAGCTGTGATAGCGTTACAATATTAAACGCTACAAAAGCTGAGAATTTTGCCAGAGAATCCTACCCGTCAACGGAAAATCTAATTAAGTCAATGGGATAAATCACATTTATTTGAGATTTCATATTCAAATTTTAAGTATAATAATCTTATTTTGTACGAATTCATATAGTAAAAACACATAGATAATCAAAATTGTGTCATTATTTAAATTATGTTTTGAGTTTATAAATTTTATAAGCCTACGTACTTTTGAATTGTTGTGTCTTAAATAAGATCTAAATTCGAATAATTGTATTTGAAATATTTTACCTTGATTTTTCAATCATATTATACGTACAATGTTTTAATAAATATAATTTTAAAGAATTGAATAATGGACATTTATGGTGTGTGTTAGGAAAAAATATTTCTAATTTCTAATATTTGTTTCGTTAAAATTTTATATAGAAAAAAAAGAAATTTTTAAAAAAGAGACCGATAAACGACTTCATATCTAGATATACAGATATTTTTAAAACAATATTATTTACTTATTAATACAACAGAGAAATAAAAAATTCGTATATATATATTATTATTTTTTTAATTTGTACCGAATATAATAAGACTTTTATGGTTACGTAATTATGTGATTACTGACAATACACGTGGTGACCTTTTATTTGAACTCCATCTTTTAAGCCTTAGTTTCCTCCTCTTCTTCTGCTAGTATTTTATTTTAGTTTCTATTAACATTTTATTTAAAGAAAATAAATTCTTAATCAATAAAGTATATTTTTTGGTGAAAAATATCATAAGTGATATCTCAAGTCTAATGTCATATTCCCACACTACCATTCCAGTCTCTTATAATATATTCATCTAGATTTTACGCAAAGTTATTTTAAATTAATCAAACTCAATTCATCTAACTCGTTTAAATTTGGATCAGTTATTGATGTATCAATTTGTTAGCTCAATCCCACTCATGTAGTTCAACCCATGTTATATGATTTTATTAGGTATTAAAATAATTTAAACGAACAAAAAAATTAATCAAGCTTGGTAAAAATTAAATTGGATTAAGTCTTGATCCGTTATATAACTCATTGTCTAACCATTTTGATCTGAGTAAATTTAGATTGAATTAGGTCTTGACCTGATTATTGTCTTAATTCATAATTACACTCTGATCAAATTTGATCCAACCTGTTCAATTGTTACCCGAGTTTCTGATACTTATCAAATATCAAAAAATAATTTTATTAAAAGATACTCCCTCCGTGCGGTATTGTTTGTCATGTAACACTTTTCGAAAGTCAATTTGACTAATTTTCCAAGTTAAATTAGATCACATTAATTTGATATTTAAAAAAAAAAAAAAAGATATTCTAAAACTATATGAAAAGTACTATAAATTGCAATTTTTTGTATATTAATATGATGAAAAAAATATATCTTAAAATGTTAGTCAAAGTTTGATAAATCGGACGAAGGGAGTAAATTAATTAAGTGCGTTTTTACCAAACACATATACAGAAAATAACATTATATACATCCCAAATTTTGTATTTTAACTAATCAATCAATCACTAGAGGAGAAAATATATAAATTACAAGATTAGCACATTTAACGCAGTGATATGCTCAATCAGACCACCGTCCATTTATTTTTCTTCTAAATTATTAAATTTAATGAAATTAGGAGAATAGTCCTATAGGGATATCGTATATTTTTAATATATGGTCAAGCAGTCGTTAAATTATTTTATGTTAGTAACATTTGTTTTTCTATTTTACGTACACACATTGGGCATCGAAATATAACCTTTTAAAAAAGGTGACTAATTAATCAATATAAATTGTAAGGCATAGAGATTTTCTTTATAAAATAATACGATAGTTGAATAAAAAATAACATATAATTAAAAAAAAAAACATTTCATTTCTTTCAATATCAGCAAATAAAAGGTAAGGTAGAGCAGGGGCAGCTATATGCTTTGAGAAATAAGGCTTTTGTCTTAGGCGCTTAAATTTCGGGGTCTCAAATTTTTATCAAGAATAAATTACGTGTTAAAATTTCTATAGAAAAATTAATTCTCTATGATAATAAGTATAATTTTTTATAAATATATTATTTTATCCACTTTAATATTTTTTATACTTTGTTAAAAATAAGAATTAATAGTGAAAACTGAAAAGCATATTAAAATGGGTACAACAAGTCATCGAATTCTTGCATCAAATTCTATGATTCTAACTCTTATCTTTATTTAATATCTGTCAACTTATTACTTATATAATTATATTAAGAATTCATATAATAATTGTCTCAGTAAAAGAATGTTTTCCAATGTTGAGTTGATAAAATCTTATTAAAAACTAATAACAGAAAATAAAAGTATTAAAAGTAATAATTTTCATCTAAATAGTGTAAGAAAAATAAATTTTGAATAAAAACGTATATAAAATCTATTTATATTTAAAGCCTTAAATTAAAATTTCGCTTTAGATCCTCTGATTGAACCGCCCCTAAGAAGAGTAACATAACCAAAACACACTTAACTTTTTTAAAAAGTTTAAAGGTAAAAAAAAATGTTTAGCATTACCAATGGTCCAATACTTCAATATTAGCTTTCACGTAACCTCTTTTCTTTAATTTCAAGTAATGATAATATTTAATTCTAAAACTCTTTTACAGAAAATCATATTCTAATTTATTTTAATTATTACAACCAAACTTTTAAAGATGGGCTATGACTATAATAAGTGAAATTATAAAATCTTTTAGTACTTTTATTTTACACATAATGATCATCTTCACGGAATCCCCACATGCATACTTGTTTGTTTGCGAAGAAAAGGGTGTAACCGAATCCGGATATTATTAACCTTTTAGAGCAAAAATAATTCGTATAATATGATAATGCTTTTTCCATTTTTGTTCCTTAATTACACTACCTTCCATATATCTCGATTAATTTTACGAAATACTTTTTACCTTTTACCTCTCATCGTATTAGATTCTGATTTGTTTATGAGGAATTATGGAAGGAGTTAGAATGAAATTATTAAACTCCAGTAGAAAAAATATATGATCTCGTTATTTTATAGATTTGTTGGCCATAGGCCGAACTTATAAACATGTTTCTAAATTTGTTGGACTTTTCCCTTTAAGTATCTTGACTATGTCATTTTTCTATTGAATCATTCATAATTTGTTTCTTTTAAACATTGTTGGTTGATTTTGATCGACTTTTCTATTGTAAATGTCTTCAATTGTGTTCGTATTGTAATGATTTTAATTTGATTGAAGGAATGAAGATAAATTATGTGTTAGTCTTTTTTTTTTTTAATGTGTTTAAATGAGTTGAAGTAAACACAATTGTTCTTGAACATTTTCACATTGGACTTATGAGTCCTGGAACAACATATGTATCATTTATCAATATCCCTTATAAAATCTGGTTCCACATTATCCAACGATGTTTAAAAAGAACTGAGTGATTCGATAATTCAATAAGAAAATAGCATGATTAAGATATCTTTGAGGAAAAATCCAACAAGTTTAGAAATGTGTTTATGTAATTGGCGTTCGCCATAATATGAGGATATGTGAAAGCATGTTGTTATATGTGTAAAAATACATTATTGTATAAGGGTCGTACCTGATCAATAAATTTGCAGTCACTTGAGATCTCACTTGCCCCAAAACAACTCCCTCAATTTCACACACAGTCACCGGAGTTCTTCTTTCTCTTACAACACCGACATGCAGCTTTCGTCGTCGGCCACCGTGGCTGCGGTGGTTCTCTCGGTAGTCCTTTTTATTTGTGCAACTGAAGCTCACAACATTACTCACATTCTAGCCAACCATAAACAGTTCTCCGATTTCAACCATTACTTAACAACTACACACCTCGCCGCTGAAATTAACCGCCGGCAAACCATCACTGTTTGTGTTGTAGATAATGCCGGAATGTCAGATCTACTCTCCACACAACTATCTATCTACACTATAAAAAACGTTCTCTCTTTACACGTGCTTCTCGATTACTTCGACGCCAAAAAGCTTCACCAGATTACTAACGGCACCGCACGTGCCGCCACAATGTTCCAAGCCACCGGCTCAGCTACCGGATCTTCCGGATTCATAAACATTACTGATCTAAAAGGAGGTAAAGTCGGGCTCAGTCCGGCTGATTACAACGGTCCTCCTCCGGCTAAATTTGTAAAATCGATCGTTGAGATTCCTTACAACATCTCCGTTATTCAAATAAGTACGATTTTACCCTCAGACGAAGCTGAAGCTCCGACTCCAGGACCAAGCCAAATGAATCTCACTTCTCTAATGTCAGCTAAAGGCTGCAAAGTTTTCGCCGAGACTCTTTTAGCTTCTCCGGCTGAAAACACGTTTGAGGATAACGTTGATGGCGGATTAACAATATTTTGTCCACGAGATGATGCAATGAAGAAATTTTTGCCTAAATTTAAGAATTTAACAGCGGAAGGGAAGCAATCACTGCTCGAATATCATGGAATTCCTATATATCAATCGATTTCGAATTTGAAATCGAATAACGGAGATATGAACACATTAGCTACTGACGGAGCTAAGAAGTACGCTGTAGTCATTCAAAATGACGGTGAAGATGTTACTATAAAGACGAAAGTTGTGACGGCGAAGATCACGGCGACTGTGGTTGATAAGCTGCCATTAGCGATTTACTCGCTTGATAAGGTGTTGTTACCCGAGGAATTGTTCAAGGCTAGTCCTACTCCGGCGCCGGCGCCGGCACCGGAGGCACATGCTGAATCTCCTAAGCACTCTAAGTCACCACCGGCACCTGCATCTCCGGCTGATTCTCCAGCGGATGGTCCCAACGGTGATGCTGATGATTTGACAGATAGCGGGGCTGTTAAGTACAATGCCGGAGCATCACTTGCCGCCGTTTTCAGTTTATGGTTTGCCTTCAACGTGTTGATGCAAGTTTGAAAAAGGAAGTTAATTTTATTTTTTTTCTTTAATTAAAGTTAGTTACTGTATTATTAGTCTCTTTCTATACTTCCTGTTAAGCTTTGTCTGAGTTTTTAGATTTACTTCTTTGATTCTCTTTCTTAAGTTGATTTGGAATTTTGATTAATGTAATATGAATCATTATTGACAAGTAAACCCTTAATTAGATAAAATTACTCGGTTAAATAAGTTTATATCATTTAATTACTTATCATAGTTATAGTTTGCCATAATTATCACTCGCGACTAACATTATACATTAATTATATTGGCTGACTTCGAGTTTGTATAGTTAGTCATGTTTGTACATGTATAATTCGGCAGAATATACAAATACATATGCATAATATAAAATTATTTAAATTATATACATATACAGTTCACCTCTCTCCCACTCTCTGCGCTCTCTCCTCTCGCTCCCAATCTCACTCGTCTCTTCCAATCTCGCTTGTCTTATATACAAATGCATATGTATAATATACAATTATATACATATATAATTTCCCACTCTCTGTTCTCTCTCGCTCGCATCTCTCCTCTCTCTCCCAATATCGCCTGCCATATATACAAATACATATATATAATATATATTTATATAATCGATATACATATACAATTCATCTTTCTCACACTCTTTCTCGCCTCTCTCCTCTCTTTCTTGGTCTCGCTCACCTTTCTCCTCCATATAACATGTGGCTACGAATTATAATCATCAAACTATATTTATGAAGAGTAATTAAAATATTTTTAAGTGGTCATATATAAAAATTTCTCATTATTATATTTTCATGTCCATCTTAATTATACTCCCTCCCTCCCTATTTTACTTTTACCGTCTCAACCAGTGTGTGTTTCTTATGTTTGCTAAAAAAAAATTATCTTTAACATTCTACCTAACAAGTTTAAAGACATCAAAACTTAAAATACTATGCACAAATTTAATTTAAAATTATAAAAGTATCTTTATTTATGTTATAAATAAAATCCGCTGTTATTAATGTACAATTTAATTGACAAGCATTAAATAATATTTAAATTAAGTTATGCAAGAATTAAAGATAAATATGTCCATTCAAAGTAAGTAAATAAATATTTTTGGACCGTTGTAACATATTATTATTTATTTTCTCTCTTTAAATTGGTTATCGTGCTTAAACAATTGCTAATAAACTAATCAATTGCTTCACAGCTACATTAACAGATCGATGAATTCTAAAATCATTTTTGGGATTGGGGTTTGCGAGAATTAGCCAAAATAAATGAATATATAACATGTTATTGTACTTTTTAATTGACTCACATTGTATATATAACTTTAGATTTTATATTATTACGTAAATATATATACAGATTCTGAATTTCTTGAACAAGATGCAAAATGTTAGCACAACGGTTCAAAGCATTAAACTAAATTGATTGTTTCTTGACAATGACTCATATTTACTGCTTTTTTTAAAAAATCATTTGGTATCTGATATCTACACGACTAAATCCAAATTCACGTCAAAAATCTCATATTAAAAAGGTAAAATATTCCTTAACAAAGGCGACTTCATGAGTAGGCATTGATGGGCCGCACAATCAAGTCCGGCTATTTTGGGCCTTCAGGGAAGTGCATAGTTAATTGGAAAATTAACATCCCACACACATTTAAGATGATAAATATCAAGTTATAATCGTACATTTTAAAAATAAACTACTTATAACATATTATTATCAAGTTATAGCATATCAATTAATTATATATTAATTAAAAAAAAAAATCATACTCTTTAAAAATAAACTACTTATAGCATATTATTATCAAGTTATAGCATATCAATTAATAATATATTAATTTAAAAAAATTAATTCATACTCTTTAAAAATAAACTACTTATAACATATTATTATCAAGTTATACCATATCAATTAATAATATATTAATTTAAAAAAAATTAATTTATTATTTAAATAATAATTAATATGTTTAAATAATTACTTTATTTATTCACTTACCTTTTATAAATCAAACTCTTTAAATTTTTACTGATTAATCAATTACCTTTTAAAGCTTTTAATATAAATAATAAACTATTATTAATTAAATATTAATTAAACTTCACATTATATAGTTACCTTTTAAAAAACAATATCTAAATAATAGGGATTTGATTTTAATTAATTCCCTATTATACGGTTATCCAATAACTATCCACCCCATTTCAACCAATACACAATCATCTTCCCCCAATACACTCCATCTCTCCCCATCACGCGCGATCAATTCCCAATACGCAATCAATTTTTGATCTTACCCAAATCTGGCCTCAATCATCTTCCCCATTATCCCTCTATGGTGTCTTGGGAATAGTATCAATAGTCGGGGTGGTGGTATGTACCCTTCTCGATGAGGACATCTTTGTCTCTTGAAAATACATGCTTAAAGTAACATATATTCATTTTTCTGACCAACTTCTCATTTCAGTTCATGATTATTTCATTCTCGCTCGGAATGGGACCGATTCCATGGCTTATAATGTCTGAGGTACTTACTTTTTGATTTATCATGTATGCCAAATTTCTGCTTGCTGGTGAATTCTCTTGGTACATGCTTTTAACAACTTCTGAGCAATTGGAGTTGATCTACTTATCGGATACTGTTTGAATAGCAGCTACTATTCGACCTTTAATCGGTTTGGAGACTGATGTTGTACCTGATAATTATGTGGTTTCGAGTATCTTGGGTGCTTGTTCGTCGCTTGAGTATATTAAAGAAGGAAAGAAAATTCATTGTTATGTGCTTAGACGGGGAGCAGAGATGGATGTTACGGTGAGTAATGTTCTTATTGATTTCTATATGAAGTGTGGTAAGGTTAAGACTGTAATTTTTAGATATGAGGACAGTTGTGTGAAGTAGAAGACAAAATTAGAGGATGCAAAGAGGCAGTGATAAATTCAATATTCAAAGCTGTGAGTGAGAAAAATACAACTCTTTTATGAGCTACATAATCTAGGTTAGAAATGTCTTTTTTTTAAGTGACTTTTTTCACTTTTATCAGTTTACCTTACAAATAGGGATCTTTTTTTTTTTTTTTTATTCTTTCCAAAGAAAAGTGAAATGTACAACTTATTACAGAAAGAGTTTCTCAATATTGTCACACTCTCAAAATAAATTGTCGTGAAAACACGAAATAGGTGATTGTTTGTGTTTATATTTTTTTATATTATTTGTCAATAGTGTACTACATGAATTTTGTATGATTTATATATCAATTGAGTATTATTTTATTTTTTCAAAAGTGATAATTTTTTTTTGAAATATAATATGTATTTTATTATTATATGAATTGTGTATGAATTGTGGCATATAGTTGTATAAATTGGAATTGAACTGTGGCATTTAGTTGTATGAATTGTGTATGAACTATAGCGTATAGGTGTATGAATTGTGTATGAAACTGTGATATAAAGTTGTATGCATTGTGGATGAAACTGTGGTTTTAATATTATATTTTTTTGTTTGAATATTGTATGAAGTTTTTGTATGATTTATGTATGAAATGATTTGTGGTATATAGTTGTATGATTTTTTATATATAGTTTTATAGTATATAAAAAGTAATAATTCAGTTTTACAAATTTTATAGGAGAAGAAGGTTCAAACACATTTATCTTCATGTATCAACATGAATGTGTTCGCTGATTTGTTGACCTTCCTCGGTCAAGATAAGTTCCAGCAATTTTTACAAGAAACTCCATTTGGATATTTTTATGATTTACATAACATAAAAATCCAATGTCAATTGTTGCGCATATTTTTCTTTTTGAATATGAAAATGGCAGGGATAATATGTTCATTATCAATGTAAATGGTACAGAGTTACATTTTGGCTTAAAAGAGTTTGTCGCTGTAACCGGTCTAAAATCTGGTCCAATTTCTTATTTTGTTTCTGATCCATCTGTTCCAAATAGATTAATTGCAGAAACTTGTTGTAAAAATTTGACTTGAACATTTTTTAGAGACTTGAACATTGTATGAAAAATGTATAAATATTGTATAAATTATGAATGTCATATTAAACTTTGATATATGTAACAGGAATAAATGGTATATATATGAACATTGTATAAATACTATATAAACATTTTATGAATGACAATAAAGTTCAATGTATATATATAATGTATAAACATTGTATGAATTATGAATCCCATTTTGAACTTGGATATATGTAACAGAAACAAATGGTACAATTATTGTATGAAAAATGTATAAATATTGTATAAATTATGAATGTCATATGAACTTTGATATATGTAACAGAAACAAATGGTATATGTATGAACATTGTATGAATACTATACAAAAATTTTATGAATGACAATAAAGTTCAATGTATATATATATAATGTATAAACATTGTATGAATTATGAATTCCATATTGAACTTGGATATATGTAACAGAAATAAATGATACATATATGAAAATTGTATGAATACTGTATGAACATTGTATGAATACTAAATGACATTTTATGAATGGCAGTATAGTTCAATGTATATTTACAATGTATAAACATTGTATGAATTATGAATGTCATATTGAACTTTGACATATGTAACAGAAACAATTTTGTCCAACTTGACGGCATCTACTGCAAGTCATTTTTGTCCTTTTGAATTTCACGTCAGCAAACCCCTTCCATCTTTCAAGTTTTGGTCTACCCGCTGTACAAAATTAATACAAACCATATATTCTAATTTCATTAGAAACATATACTGTAATTTTGAAAATAAATAAATGGACTTTCATACACAAATGATACACGTTTCGTATAATCTTCATACACTATTAAAAAAATTCAGACTTCAACGTTACACATATATATAATCCGTTCATATAATTCATACACACTTCATACATAGTTAATATATCATTCACTGTTCTATACAATACTACAATTAAACAAACACAATACATTTTCAATACAAAATTAATACAAAAACATTTATTATAATTTAAATAGAAACATATATTGTACGCCAAAATTTATCAGGTTACTAAAAAATAAGAAGTGAAATATGCAGCTATGAAAATATTCTTGAATTTTTAGAAAAAAATGACTTATACGTTGAAAGCAATCTGAAAATAACAGTGAAATTTTGAAATGAATAATAATTGTAACGTTGATCCAAATTTGATTTAAAATGCAAATCTAAAAATATTATGTGTTATTATCTGATTGACAACGTTTTTAAGGAATTAATTCAAAAAAAAATATTATTTTAACTAACTAGAGATATTTAAGGCAATGATGATAATTTGAAAATGTTTAATATCCCTAAAAACGTGTTATTCATATATTTAACTTTAATTAAACTCCCTAAAAAGTGCAACTATTCATATTCACAAACGTGTCTACATGTATTAAATGTAGCAATTAATAAAGAAACAAAGTTTCATGATTTATATTTTCGTCTATATTAAGTTGAATTATTATTGCATTAACTAAACCAATATAGAGAGTAGACGCATCATATATGATGCCCTCCATCTGAAAATCGACGTATTTTCCTGTTTCACAACATTAAAATAATATTTTAGTAAAATATAATGTATAATTGCTATATAATTAATACACAAATGATACATGTTTCATATACATTTCATTCACTAATAAAATAAACTTCATACTTCATGTACGCTATACAGAACATACTGTTTCTTTCCAACAAATTTTTTATACAAACTGTATTACATATAATACAGTTACAAAAAAAAGTTAACACTGTTTTAAATGTAAAAAACAACAAACCAACAATTCATAATTAAAATAAACAAATCAAAATTAAAAACTAACCCGAATAATTCCACTTTCCACCATGTTTAATTAAAATTGACACAAAGTTATCCATCAGAAGTGAAATATGTAGCTATGAAAATAATCTTCAATTCTTGGGATAATTCCACTTTCCACCATGTTTAATTAAAATTGACACAAAGTTATCCATCAGAAGTGAAATATGTAGCTATGAAAATAATCTTCAATTCTTGGGGGGGGGGGGGAATGACTTATATGTTGAAAGAAATTTTAAAATAATAGACAAATTTTGGAATGAAGAATAATTGTAATGCTAATCATTTATCTACATTTAATTTAACTCAATAAAAAATTAAACTCTTCAAATTCTGAGGCGTGCATATTCAATTAATGCAGTCATTATCACTGACAAAAGCAACTTCATTTATGTTGTCAAATTATTAGTCATTAAAATGAATTACTCATTATCACTTTATCCACTTAATTTTTAGTTAATTTTTGATAACAAATCCTTTTAATAAATTATAATTAACAATATAATTACTAATTAATTGCTATAGAATGAGATATTAAATGCTACAAAAGAAATTGAAACTCTAATGCCATAACTTGATAATAATACTACATATTATGGTATATACAAAATTTACACTAGTTAATTTACACAAATATATATTTTTGTGGTATCATTTAGTGTTTGTTCTTATTTTAAATGTTGTACAAATATAGCTTCAGGGGAAGTGTATAGTACACATATAGCCAATTTGAAGACTTATTTAGAATATAACCAAAATTCATATAACAAATTGCAAAATGTTGTCACTTTAAAATCAATAGCTGAAGTTGGACTTGTGAGTCTTAAACTTTTAGGCTCTCGTATCTAATATTTTTTTATTTTTTTTTTAAATTTGAAATTATATTCGAAAAGAAAATCTTATCTATAATAAAAAATGGGTAAACGTATCAAGAAAACATGTGGTGTAGTGGGTGGAGCTGTTTCTCTCTTAATCAAAAGTTTCAAATTTGAGTTTTGGATATAAAAAATTATTAATAGAGAGCGCTTTCCTGTCTATGCAGCGTGAATTTAGATTATTCGAACTCTAATATAGATTTTTGTAAATTCTCGAGTGACCGACGAAATCAATTTTTTTAAAGTTTTTTTACATATTTTTTGTTCGTCATGTGAATAGAATATATTATTTTGAAACTATTTGTATATATTTTAGATAAACATTTATAAGAGATAAAAGGTGGAAGTGAGACTAGAAGTGTGGGGGTGGTGCAAATGAGAGAATACGAAAATAGAATAAAGATGAGAATTGTTGAAGGGCGAAAAAAATACTAGAAAAATAGAAAACTTTAACTTTCACTTGGAAATTCATTTCCTATTTTTAATAACTTATTTTTTAAGACAAGTTAAATTGTAGGAAAGAAAAAAAAAACATAATTTAGTAGAAAATTGGAACTTTTCACTCGGATATGTACCCTAAATCACTTTGATTCCTACAAAGAGTGCAAACCACTATGAAGTATGATGGAATTCATAAGACCATTTCATCTTTTAATAGATATAACTATTAAAATATATTTTCTCAATTGAAAATAATTTATATATAATAAATTTTATGTATTATCGAATTTAAATTAATCGAGCTCTAATAAACTACCAGCTGATCAATAAATTGACTCAAATGATAATTGAAGAAAATCAATAGTCTTACTCAAACCTCAACTTCAAAGTCATTGGAATAAGGACCCAAAAGCAAAGCTCTCAATGATACAAGCTAATCCTACAAAGTAGGAACCCCCCACCCCCTAAAAGAAGAATTTAAATTTAAAATTCAAATAAAAATTCATTTATCTTAATTCCAGCTGTATAAATTGAAAGAGAGAAAAAAAAAAGTATTTGATTCAATTAGAATATGAGCCTAAGAAGGAAAAAAGTTCCAGTTTTGGTATATTTGGGGTCTCATTTGAAATAAATAGGAAAGGTATTTGGGCCCTCATGACAATGTACTAAATACTTTTTGGCCCCTCTGGAAGATACATAATGAGATTACAAGGCCATGAAATTTCTTGCTTCTTATTCGGAGTTGAATTTCGAAAAATATGTTTGATCATATATATTACAAAACATAGAAAATGACTTCAATTAGCCAATCGCAATTTTAATTTTCAAATAAAAATATTTTCACACCCAAATGCCCCTTAATGAAAACAAACTGAAATGGAATAACACTAAATAATGTGATGCAGTGAATAATGTTGCTTCTTTGTTTATCAAAGGTTGGATTTGAGCCTCAATATAGAAAAATCTTTAATAGAAAGCACTTTCTACACGGCACAAACACAAATTTATCATGCTCCAATGCGAATGTGCCCTACACGAAACACGCACGGATTTATCGTGCTCTAACGCGAATGGGCCCTATACGAAATACACACAATTTTATCGTGTTATAATGCGGATAGGCCCTATATGATACAAACACGAATGTATCGTGCTCCAATGCGGATGAGCCCTACACGACACAAACATGAATTTATCGTGCTTCAATGCGGATTGGCCCTAGATGAAACACGCACGAATTTATCGTGCTCTAATGTAGATGGTCCCTACACGAAACACGCACGGGTTTATCGTGCTCTAATGCGGATAGGTCCTACATGACACAAGCACGAATGTATTGTGCTCAAATGCAGATGAGCCCTACACGACACAAACACGAATTTATTGTGCTCTAAAGCGGATGGGCCCTACACGAGATATGCACAAATTTATCGTTCTCAAATGTGGATGATCCATACATGACACAAACACGAATTTATTGTGCTCTAAAGCGGATGGGCCCTACACGAGATATGCACAAATTTATCGTTCTCAAATGTGGATGATCCATACATGACACAAACACGAATGTATTATGCTCCAATATAGATTGGCCCTCCGCAATACAAATACAAATTTATCGTGCTCCAATTCAAATATCGGGTAAAAATTGAAATATATGAGAAAAAAGGGGAACAAGGGGGTCAAAAAAAGGTAAATACTTTGACCATCTTTACTACACATCAATACTGAAAAGGCTCTTCTTTGTAGAGTATTCCTCTGCTTCTAATTCTTCAGTGATCAATCAATTATTATTTTTCCATAGAGAAAATTAAAGAAGAAGCAGATTGTTCCTAAAGAACAAAGGGGAAAAAATGTCTTTGGGTTATGCTGAAAAGCTTTCTTTTATAGAAGATGTGAGCAATGTTGGGATGACTGAGTATTTTGTTCTTCACTTAAAAAATGAGTATTTTTTTCCAATTAAAAATGATTTATATATAATAAATTTTATAAATTATCAAATTTAAATTAATCGAGCTTTAATAAAATAAAAACCGATCAATAAATTGACTCAATGAGAATTGAAGAAAGTCAATGCTCTACTCAAACCTCTAACTTCAATGTCATTGAAATAAGGACACAAAAGCAAAGCTCTCAATAATACAAGGTCTCCTACAAAGTAGGAACCCCCCACCCAAAAAAAAAAAAAAGGATTAAAACTTAAAATTCAAAGAAAATTTCATTTATCTTAATTTTATTTGAATTCCAGCTGTATAAATTGAAAGAGAGAAAAAAAAAAGTCTTTAATTCAATTAGAACAAGAGCCTAAGGGGTCGTTTGGTACAAAGATGAATAATGCAGGGATTAGTAATGCAGGGATAGCAATGCAGGGATTGGTAATGCAGGGATTAGTAATGCAGGGATTATTTTTATCAAGTGTTTGGTTCATTGTTTTTTATCTAATTTTATGTGTGGTTTAAAAGTTTGAAAAAAATATTCTTTCCAATTATACCCTAGAGTTATTATGAGATTTTCTATTTTATGTAATTGAGTCAAGGTAGATAATTAACGGAGAATATTATTTTTTTATAACATTTTTAACTAGTTAGGAGAACAAAATTTTTATTGCCATGTTCAATATTTTCTCACTTAAATTATTTGAGAGTAAATAATTGTCATCTTAATAAATTGGAGTTAATAACTCAAAAGGTCACACAACTATAATGATTATAGAGAAAATTTATTGAACTTTATTTTGTATCAATAAATTAAAAAAAAAACTCTTTATCATAAAATAAAATAAATATAAAAAAATAAATTAAACTATTTTTATACACACACACTCTTGTTTTAGACTACTTGTGTAATGTTTAATGAACTTTCGTTAAGAGACATTATTTTACTTATGAATTGTTCTTAAATTCATACATCAACATTAGCATATTAGTCGGATTATAATATTTTATATTAATAATAATAAATAGATTAAATAATTCATATTTTAGAAACAAAAAATTATATCTAAATAATAAAATTTGTAAGTTAATTTATTTAAATAAAATTTATTAGTATAAATATAAAATATAAAATATAAAATCAAAAAATAAATAAAATATTAAAAGGATTTAAGGGGGTATTTTTGTCTTTACCTAGAATAGTTCCATGGTATTAGAGCTAATACCACCAAATGGAAGGTATTAGTTATACACCCTCTAATACCATGTAGGGTGCATAACTAATTCCTAGATTGATAATACATAGATCCAAAATTCCTACCAAACATAGTATTAAATAATACTATAACATAATACTTGGACTATGTCTCCTAATACTCCCTACCAAACAACCCCTAAGAAGGTAAAAAGTTCTATTTATGGTATATTTGGGGTCTCATTTGGGCCCTCATGACAGTGTACTAAATACTTTTTGGGCCCCTCTGAAAGATACATTATGAGATTACAAGGCCATGAAATTTCTTGCCTTTTATTTGAAGTTAAATTTCGAAAAATATGTTTAATTATAGTATTATTTTAAAATTTTTAATTTTCAGTTTTATTTTAAATTATTAACACAATTTAAATTTTCAAATAACAATATTTTCACACCCAAAGGCCCCTTAATGAGAACAAATTGAAATGGAATAACTATCAAATAATATGATGCAATAGATAAAGCTACTTCTTTGCTAATTAAAGATCGAATTTGAGCCTTAATATAGAAAAATCTTTAATAGGGAGCACTCTCTCCGAATGGGTCCTACACAACACAAATATGGTTTATCATGCTTTAATGTAGATGAGCCCTACACAACACAAACACGAATTTATCGTGCTCTAATGCGAATGGGCCCTACACGAAATACGCACGGATTTATCGTGCTCTAATGCAAATGGACCCTACACGAAACACACACGAATTTATCGTTCTATAATGCGGATAGGCCCTACATGATACAAACACGAATGTATCGTGCTTTAATGCAGATGAGCCCTACACTACACAAATACGGATTTATCATGCTCTAATGCGGATGTGCCTACACGAAACACGCACGAATTTATCGTTCTTTAATGCGAATAGGACCTATACGGCACAGACACGGATATATCGTGCTCTAATGCGGATGGGCCCTATACGAAACACACACGGATTTATCGTGCTCTAATGTGAATGGGCCCTACACGACAAAAACACGAATTTATCGTTCTCAAATGCGTATGGGCCCTACATGACACAAGCACGATGTATCTTGCTCCAATGCAGATAGCCCTGCACGACACAAACACGGATTTATCGTGCTCTAATACGGATGGGCCTTACACGGCACACGCACGAATTTATCGTTCTCAAATACAAATGGATTCTACATGACACAAATACAAATATATCGTGCTTCAATATGGGTGGACCCTCCATAAAACAAATACAGATTTATCGTGCTCCAATTGGATATGGGGTAAAAAATTGGAATAAATGAGGAAAAAAGGGGAACAAGGGGGGCAAAAAAAGGTATATACTTTGACCATCTTTACTACACATCAATACTGAAAAGGCTTTCTTTGTAGAGTATTCCTCTGCTTCTAATTCTTCAGTGATCAATCAATCTTTTTTTTTCACAGAGAAAATTAAAGAAGAAGCAGATTGTTCCTGAAGAACAAAGGGGAAAAAATGTCTCTGGGTTATGCTGAAAAGCTTTCTTTTATAGAAGATGTGGGCAATGTTGGGATGACTGAGTATTTTGACCCACCTCTCCTTTTGCAAGACAAAGTGAGATTTTTTCTCTCTTTTCTGGCACTTTTTTCTGCAACCCTTTACTCCTTTCGTGTTAATTGTTGTGATTTTAACTTGTTTGATCATTTTATGTGACTGAAAATACCCATAAAACTTGTTTAGGTTTTTGTGCTTGATTAAGAATGGAAATTTAGGAACTGGGGGGTGTTTTTGATTGCTTGGTAGTTTGCATTTAGGATTTTTCATGAGATCCAGAATTAATTCCCACATTGTTGAGCGTGATAGGACCCTGATAATCTTAATTTCATTAATCTAATTAGGGGTTGTTAAATCTCAAGGGCAGTGGCAAAGTTAGGATTTTTACTAAAAGGGGTTCGAAATATAAAAAGTAAATATACGGAGAAGTCAAAGGAGGTTCAATGTCTGGAGAAATAATTTTAATCATGTATAATCGGTTTAGTTTTCTGTCAAAGGGGTTCGGAACTCTACCTGGGTCTGCATCTGCTTAGGGGTGTAAAACATGAAGCATTGGGAGTTCTCTAGTTATTTTGTTCAAAAGCTTTTTGATAGTATCATGCATTGTGTTGGTCATGAGATAAATGTTATACATTGGATGATAAGTTCGTAAGGTCCTTAGTCTTCTCGATTCAATAGATAATACACAATTTGCCGAAAAAATAGTATCAGTGCAAGCACTTGATGGTCCTGCAAAACGTCTTTGTCTCCACTCCACCACCAAATTTAGAACTTTCATGTATCTTAGGGCTTCAATACTATACGAACTGATGAATCCTTCTATTAGCCATATTATTGCAGCTTGTTGAATATCCCTGCGAGTTATGCATTTAAGCTCTGATCATCGTTCCTTTTGCTATTGCGAGTTATGCATTTAAGCTCTGATCATCGTTCCTTTTGCTATTGCATGTCTTCTATGTTAAGGGATCAAGGTCTTTCTCAAAAACAAATGTTAAGGGCTTAAGGTAGCATTAGTTAATCATTGATGAAAAAGAGAAGGATTAGTAGGAAATCAGTATGAGTACCTAGATAGCACTCAAAAAACTTATGGTTGTTCATTTGGAATGGTATTTGGAATTTTCAAGTTCCAACCGCTGTAGAAAATATGGCTTCCAACTTTTCGTTATCTGTGGTCTAGGCAACAAAAATGAACTTAATTTTTCTTGCAGGTATATAACAATTGTTTCAAATAGCATTCTGTGTCATCTTCACAATCTCCAATTGTCCCGTAGTGTTGTTTTGTCTTTGTTGGAATTCTAGGACCCAAATACATTCTGTTGTTGTCCTCACTTTAAAGTAAAGTCTGATTGCTAATAATAAAAGGAGATAGTTTTAAGTAGATTTTGATTGCTGAATATTTAGATTCTGGCTGTAATTTCTATCCATTGTGCTATTTAAGATTTTCTGGAAAATCAGTACTTTCTGGTGCTGGAGGATCTTCCTTTTCTTTCAGCTGCTTGTCAAAGATCAGTGTAAAGGGGAAGAATCACTTTGTTTTTCTGTGTTCTTACTAATGCTGATTTTTTAAACATAAACTTTGCAGATTGAGAGACTTGCCGTGATGATACAAAAGGTGACTCCTTTAAACAGTCTTTGTCTTAGCTATGCCATGTATAGCTTTTCTCTTTAGA
>CM040624.1:96730637-96756883 GCA_022817965.1 Solanum lycopersicoides | reverse complement strand
AGTAAACCATTCTAACTCTTGTTTCTTTACAGAGTAAGCATTTAGTGGTGTTTACAGGAGCAGGAATATCCACTTCTTGTGGTAACCTGATTTTCGTGGTCCCAAGGGTATTTGGACTCTTCAGGTAGTGTTGTAGTTATATCGGTGAATTGCAAGTCCCTCTTTCTGAAGCACATTGCTTGAAATTGTTTCTGCTGTTGATCCCATGTTAAAATGTTAGATTGAGAATTGAATGCTGGCTTTCGACCTAATTCTAGCTAATTTGGCCAGTCATATCTCCAACCTTCTTTCTACCTGCAATGTCATCTTTTAGGCGGGATATTTGGGAACTGAGAGGAGATGTGTTGATCATTAAAGGTGGTGCAGAGTTTTCTTTCTTCTTTTGTGTATTTGATCTGGGAAAGTTATATAAAATAAGTGGAGAGCAACCTTGCACAAATAAAGGTTGTTTTGTTAGGTCTATCACTTTTTTTTTGGTATGGTAATAATGCACATGAATTAAAGAAGGTTGCCTTAAAGGAATGATCTATCTTACGATGGGGGCACTGCTCCTGGTGCGAGTTATGTTAAATCTACCGACAGCAGGATGCCTACCACAATTGTCCTTTTTATTGTTATTGTTTGAGTAATTGTCTAGTTCTTAATTTCATTTTTGATATTGTATTGAACTACTAATCTTCTTTACTTAGTAGGAATCAGCTATTTAAATACACTATAGTATATGTGCATATGGATTGCTTTCAAGCATTGTATTTCTTTTTCTATTGCTGCTCTGCCCTCCCAAAATCATTTGTCAAGTGTTAAAGCCTTTCAAAATGCATAGCATTAGAGGGATCCAACACACAACTAGATGGATATTGGAAGAGTGAGAAATAGATTTTTTGAACTGTGGTGTCCGAGATAGTTTGTGAGCATCTCGCATTCCACCGTTTGTTTGCTATCTCTCCACCACATGTATCGTTAAGATCTTCTCACCAAAGCTTAGTGGATGGGAATAACCACTAGTCTTGTTCTTTTGTCGTTTGGCGTGGATTTGAATCCTGGTTTCCAAGGTTTTCACCTACTTCATGGACTGCTACGTACACCTAATGGGCACAAGATTTGTATTATTATCATTCATTGAATTGAACAATAACTTCTATTATCCTTAGGGGCATTTTGATTGACAGCATTGCGCATAATCGTTGCAGGATCAGGCAATGGTTATGATCAGCCATTTCTTCATCATCATCCTTATTATCTGGCTCTTCCTCATCCTTATTATCTGGCTCTTCAGCCATTTCCTCTTCCTCATCCTTATTATCTGGCTCTTCTTCCATTGCCTCACTCTTGGTTTCCGGCTTCTCTTCCTCCACTTCAATTTCCTGGTCAGGTTTCTCTTCTTCTTTGGTTTCATTGGTTTCTTTCACCTCTTCCTCCTTTCCGTTGTTTTCTTTTGCCTCTTCCTCTTTTTCATTGTCTTCTTTTGCAACCTCCTCTTTTTCAATGTTTTCTTTCACCTCTTCTTCTCCTTTGGTCTCTTTTGCCTCTTCTTTGTCTATATCCATCTTTTCAGCATCATTTTTAACACTCTCTTTACTCTCTTCTTCTTTCACTTCCTTTGTTCCATCCTTTTCCGCGTGCAACTCCTTGGCAACAGCTCACTCTTGTCTTCCACTGCCACATTTCCATTAGCAGGTGCCTCTACCACCTCCGAAAACTGTCTCCCCTTCTCCATAGCTAAAACTCAACTCTAATAGCCGAAAAAGATAAGAACTTTAGCAAGCAGCACAAACTAAACAGCATTCAAATTGTCAAGCCACACATATAAGCCTTCATTTTGCAGAATTTTGTCAAATACTTGTAACAAATACTGATAACCACTATTAATCAGCACAGCTCAATATTAACCCAAAAACACAAAGCAATTCTGTCCAGAATTGTGCAAATTATATCTTCCAAGACATTTCCAGATTCATTTGTAACTACCAACAGTCAAACTCACCACATATAACGAGAAAAAACAAACAAAAGAGAACAAAGATCCAATTTTTATCTAAATCTACGAAACCCTAAGCTCCAAAAAAAACAAATCTTACATCACAAACACAACATAACAAGGTACAAACATGGAATAAAAAGCACAAATTTGCTAAATTTACATAAAATTGACAACTTACAGAGATTTATGAGCGAAATTTGATGATTTTTTCAGCTCAAAGCTCACCGAGTTTACACTCTCGTAACTCAGTTCTCTCTCTCTCTTTATTTTCTCTCTCTAAGATTCAACGTTTCGACACACACACTGAGGAGAGTCGGGAGGGACTTTTTCGGTTTTGTGTACAAAATTGCGTTGCGGACTCCAAATTCCGGACTTAAAAGCGCTTAAATGCCACGTCCAATTTATGAGACACAACCTTTGTACTAATAAAACTTACTTTTATTCCGCATTTGATCATAGATTTTAAAATTATTTTCTCGTTAGAGAATTTTTATGTACATAACTTTCATAATTTCTCGGTTTTCAACTCTAGTTATCATGTACTCCCTCCGTTTTAAAAATATTGGTCTAATTTGACTTGAGACGGAATTTAAGAAAAGAAATAAGACTTTTTAATCTTGTGTTTCTAATTTAAAGTTATGTCAATTGTACCAAAATATCCTTTAATTTTGTAGTCTTAAATGTGTCATATGGAAAGTTAAAGTTAAAGTGTTGCAATAAAAGAAAAGAGGGTCATTCTTTTTTAAACAGACTAAAAAGAAAATAGGATCATTCTTTTTTAAACGGAGAGAGTATATATAATTTGGCCATTACATTATTTCACTATTATTAACATTTTATCTTCGGCATTTATTTATAATTGTTTTTTAGTATATCGTATTTCATTATTGTTAATGATTTTAGTTTGAATTATTTTTTTTACGTAAAGGTTTAATGGAAGTGATTTATATGGGATCTATATTCTGCATGTTATTAAACTTGAGAATTTGGTGGAAATGATTATATTTATTATATCTTATACATGTTGTTTATAACAATTTTCTATTTTGTCGAATTTTATTATTGTCATTGTTTTAGTTTTGTATTTTCATTTTCTAACTGTATTGAAATACTTTTTTTAACGTGCGAATTCAGTGGAAATAATTTATACGTGTTGTATCTTATGCATATTTTGTATAACTGCTTTCTATTTTATCGTATTTCATTATTGTTACTGTTTTTGAGTTTTGTATTTTTATTTTTAAATGGTGAAATTATTTTTATTACTCTATCTTTGTATGTTGTTTATAATTTACTATTTTATCAATTCTTCATTATTGTCACTACTTTTACTTTTATATTTTCACTTTTCAATTGCTTTAGAATGTCTTGTTAATCTGACAATATAGTGTAAAATTATTTATATGTGTTCTATTGCATGCATGTTGTTTATAATAACTTTTTATTTTATCGTATTTCATTATTATTATTATATTTATTTTCGTATTTTCATTTTTCAATCTGTATTGAAATACTTTTTTAAATGTGCAAATTTAGAGAAAATTATTTATGCATGTTGTTTATAACTTTTTTTTTATGTTGTCATATTTCATCATTGTTATTATTTTTAGTTATGTATTTTCATTTTCTAACTGTTATGAAATGTTTTTTCAACATTATAATTTAGTGGAGTGCTTCACATGTGTTCTATCTTTTGCATATTGTTTATGATTAACTATTTACTATTTTATCGTACTTTATTATTGTTACTGTTTCTATTTTCAAACTGTATTTTTTTGTTTTTAACTTGACAATCTAGTGTAAATGATTTATAATTGTTTTATTTATGTATTTCCATTTTCAAACCGTTTTAAAATGATTTTTTAATGTACGAATTTAATGAAAATGATTTATATATGTTCTATTTTTTGCATAATGTTTATACTTGTTTAACATGCGAATCTAGTGAAAATGATTTATATGTGTTTTATCTTCCACAAATCTACATTTTGTTTTAACTATTTGCCATTTATCGTATTTTATTATTATTATTATTATTCATATTTATGAATTTTCATTTTCAAATAAAATGTTTTTTAAATGTGTTAATCTAATCAAAACGGTTATATGTGTTTTATTTTATGTATGTTGTTTATAAGTGTTTTCTATTTTCAAACTTTTTTATGAAATGTTTTTTTATTCCAAGTATCTAGTGGAAATATTTCTACTTGTTTTATCTTGTACATTTTGTTTATAATTTGTTTTATTTTGTTGTATTTTATTACTGTTACTATTTTTATTTTTGCATCTCCATCTTCAAACAATTTTGTAATGCATGTGCGAATTTCACTACGAAAATAATTAATATATATATTCTATCTTCTGCATGTTATTTATAACAGTTTTCTGTTTTGTCGTATTTTATTATTGTTATTATTCTTAGTTTTGTATTCTCATTTCAAACTGTTTTGAATACCTTTTTAACGCATGAATCTAGTGAAAATGATCTATACGTGTTCAATTTTCTACTTAATATTTATAATTATCTTCTATTTTGTCGTATTTCATTATTTTTATTTCTGTATTTCAACTTTCAAATTGTTTTAAAATGTTTTTTCTTAGCTTAAGAATTTAATGGAAATGATTTATGTGTCTTACGAATTAGGGATAAAATTTGTGCAAGTTTTGTCCTCATCCGACCTTAGCTATGAAATATATTAGTGTTGACTTTTACTCAAAAGAAAAATTAACTTTTTCTGACTAAAATGTGTTTTTCTTAATAGGCGTATCGTGAGATGGAGTGATCGTTTGGACATACGATTTAACACTGATTCCATCTCATGAGATATGATCCCATATTTTCTAAAAATCATGATATGAAATCATATATGTGAATATCATATCATGATTTGAGTTATTTTAATATAAAAATTAATTCACGAGCTTATATTTTATTAAAATAACTCGAACTTTATATCTACTGACTATACTAACTATTTCTTTCACATGTAAATAAAATTTATAATCACATCATTACTTTTTAAATTTATTATTTTCATCGACATAAATTTTTTTATTCTCACCAATATATAGTCACTTTAACTCACATTTACGATTGTTGAGTAATAAAATCTTAAATAATCCGTGAAAAGTATTTTATTTTTACTCAAATATATTGATGAAAATGGACGGTGGATATTGCATTATTCGTTTTGGACTAGGGGTGGGCATAAAACCCGAAAAATCGAAAAACCGAACCGAACCGAATTATTTCGGTTTTTCGGTGTCGATTCTTCGGTTCGGTGTCGGTTTTTGATTTTCGGAACTTCGGTTCTTCGATTCGGAGTTCGGTGCAAGGGTCCCAAAACTACGGTGCACCGAAGAACCGAAGTTTTATTAAATAAATTTTAAAAAATTTAATTATATTGCTTAGTTAATAATACTTATACATTTTTTACTCAAAATATTTACATGACCTATTTAAATATTTTACTTAAGCTAGCAATTACGACAAAAAAATGTTTTACTGATAAAACATTATAATAACAATTTAGTTCCTCTTCTATTTATGTACACGAGTACTTATATTGTTCTCTTCTTTATTCATTTAGGTATGGGAGAAACCAAAAATATCGTCGCTTATTTATTTTATTTTTATTTTTATTAAGCACATAAAACTCTTAATACTTTAATATATTTCCACTTTATTTTTATTTACATTGAAAAACCGATTTAAACCGAACCGAAGTAGAAAAAACCGAACCGAACCGAACCGAACCGATATTAGTTTGATATAAGTATGGTGCATACTTTTCTAAAACCGAATACCGAAAAACCAAACCGAAATTTGATAAAATTGAACCGAAAAACCGAACGCCACCCCTAGGACCTGCAAAAGCATTTGTACGCTACATTGCTTTTAATTATAGTTGACTATTAAACTATGAATTTTGTTCTTCTTTTTTATTTTTGATTTTTTTCACTTTTGTGCTTTTTCCCGCTAAACTTTCCCTCCAAAATAAATCTTAATATTTGAAAATTTTAAATAGGAAGACTTTAGATCTTACATGACAATTGACATTCACTAGATCCAAAAAGTTGATGGATTTGTAACTTTATGGAATCTAATAGTACTATATTTTATATGTAAAAAAATAATAATAATTAAAAGTGGCAAAATTGTTATTTTGATGTCGATTTTAAAATTTATATTAAATTTTAGTTAAATTAAAATTTGCGTTGAAAAGTTTTAAGTTAGGAGTTAATTGTTTTCTAATACGGTGTGATTTAGCTTTTACTTGGATCATGTATCTCCATGTATAAATTTATCATCGATTTGTCGATGTGTGTTTGAGCAAATAAATCAGTTAACGTGTGCCAAGAAAACTTGTTTTAGTTTGCTTATTTGTCTCTTTGCTAGAAACAAACTACTTAATATTTGTACGCAAGAAAAATCATTTAATTCGCTGATCTATCTCTTTCTTGAAACAAAATGATTGATATTCATTCACAAGAAAAAAATATTTAGTTCATGGATGTGTCTCTATTGTGCAGAAAACTGATTAATATTTGTATGCAATGAAAGTTATTTTTATTCAATGATCTATTTTTTGCCTGTAGATGAATTGATTAATATTAATAGATTAAAAACTTATTTTAATTCATCGATTTGTCTTTTACGTGCAACCAAGTTGATTAATAAACACATTTTTTGTAATAAAGACAAGGCAAATCGACTAACATTCAACACATTTTGATACAAACAGAAGACAAACAAATTGATCTAACTTTCAATACGTTTCAATAAAGCATGAAATAAATAAAAAATAGTCAAGGGTAAGTAATAACGGCCATCTTCACCTAAACAAAATGATTAATATTCATACATAAGAAAAAATTATTTATTTCGTTGATGTGCGACTTACGTACAACTAAACGGATTAATATTTTTATCTAAAAAAAGTTATTTTAGTTCATCGATCTATCTCTTGCTAGCAAACAAATCCATTAATATTCATACACAAATAAAACATATTTTAATTCATCGATTTATCTTTACGCGCACACAAATTAACTAATAAACACATTTTAGTATTGAAACAAAGACAAGACAAATCGATCAATATTCAACGCCTTTCAATAAAACATATATATATAAGACGTGATAAAATGAGCAATATTCAATACGTTTTGATAAAAGCATGCTATTAAAGGAAAGAGTTAATAGTATGTGATAACTGTCGTCACTATCTATTATTAACAATGTTTCATCGTACTCACTTGTTACTATCAAAGACCATCTTGGACAAATTACATCATTTAACCACAATTACCACATATCTTTATAATCAAGCCATCATTTGCACTCACCCTCGTTATTGTAATAACTAAAGATAATAAACACTATATTAGTTATCTTTCAGTTATTGATCATCACCATCAATTACAATCATCAACAATAATAACGACGGTCGTTAGTCATTACCAAGTTATCTATCACAAATATTCATTATACATATTGATAACTATCACCATCAACCATTATTATCAATCACCATAATCAAATCGCATAACCACCACTATTAACCGTCACCGCAATATAATTATGTCGGGTCATTTGGTTCCTTTTCGGGTCAAACACCTAAGATAAGGCTAGCATTGTCATTTCGCTTGAAAAAAGAGGTTCAGTAAAACAGAGGATTTTAGTTTTTTTTAGGGTTTCGGATTCTCTTCGAAAAAGATTCGATTTTGATGTAATCTTATAGCTATAGTTGCGTGCTTTGATTCACTTCTGAGGAGAATCAAGCGGCGACGGAGGCTGTGACGACGTCGTCGTTGCAGTGAAATCGATGATCGTCAGCTACACCAAATGGACCAGTCTTCGGTGCAAACCACTCCTTCAATCGAAGATGACGAGTGGGGTATTACATTCTTCTTTTTCAATTTTTTATTTTTATTGTCGTTTGGTTTTCAGTTGGATATATGATGTTCAAGTTCATTATATTAGTGAATTGATAGATAAGTAGGTTTGTTCTGTTGATGAATCCAGCATAGGGATATGGTCAATTTTGTCCGGTTAATTTCTGTATTAGCCTTAAAAGAAAGTTGCTTATCGGATACCTGTTGCCGGTTGGAGGTGGCGGTATGAGGTGAATTAGTGTTGGAGGAGGCAGGTATGAGGTGAATTAGTCAAGTGCGTGAAAGTTGGCCTGGACACCACGGTCATTAAAAAAGGTTGTTAATAGTTGCAAGTCTGATGGAGGTGGTTTAACTTGTTTGAATGCTTTGTCGTTTGTGGATAGTGATGTGACTTTGATTTGATGAATTTTGATACTTGGATTAACAGAGGAGTAACACTTTAGGTAGTTGTTTTAGTGAGAGAGGCAGTAGGTACCCACTGTAAGACTCGGAGTTTGCACAAGCTAGTTGCCGCCCCTGCTAAATTGCCACATATGAAATTGAGCACAGTTTTGCAAAGAAATAGGCCACTTGTTTCTCGAGAAGAAATGGGAAACATGCTCAATATCATTTGATTGAATAGTTGACCAGCCCCTTGTTGTTTGAAGAAACCTTTGTTAGAATTTGAATAAAATTCCACTTTAGGTTGGAACAGAACACAACCTTGTGTTATTTTTCTCTTCTCATTATCTCTACACTTGTAGTAGTTAGTACACGAGTGAGTGTGGAAGACCTGCATTGATGGCATTTACTCTAGATGTCACTGGCATTTGACCTAGTTTATTTGCTGTTTCATCTGTCTGTTTGTCTTTTCTTGAAACAAGTTCACGTTTGCCATGCTGGTGTGGAGAATATGATAGCAATTAGCGTTAATGAATGAGGTCATAGACTGGAAATGCTATATATATGTTTTTTTATTACCAAAATTATTGATATATGATGGTAGTTTTATTGGTTCATGACTGGTCCATTAAAGGAATGGCTTTTATCCACAGTCCCTTGCCGTACTTCTGTTTTGTCCTTGTATACTTCATTGCAAAGGAATTGTAACTGATATGCGTCTTTAAGATTCTTGGGTGTGTGTTGATCTTTCAAACGCTTGTAATTTTATGCTTTATTTGTTTCATTTGCCAATTTTAGACGGGATGTGGAACATGAACAAGAGCATGAAGTATTTGGTGAATTAACCTTTTCTTCCCACCAAATCTCACTAGGAAAACTAATGACGAACAGAAAAACTCAAGACGCATACTGAAAAAGTCAATCCCCGATTTAACTTTTTTGCCTAGAGGGTTTTGGTTCTAATGTTTAGGTAATACAACATGAAATGTGTTTAGGAAACACATCACAAGTTCAAAACTTGGTTGTTGCACAGCCTAATTTTGAAGTGTGGATTGCACAAAGCCTAATTTGAAGTGTGGGTTTAAGAATGAGTTCATGAAATCAATCGAGTTCCCTAGCTGAAATATCAGATTTTTGTGTAATTCAATTTTAAAAAAAAATTATAACTAAAGAAAATAGAGAAACATGGAAAAGCTAGCATAAATGATCTAATGCTGTTGTTGTACACTTGCTGTGGTAAATGTTTGTTGTACAGAAGAAAGATATCTATCTTTTTCATTGTAGTTGCAGCCTTTATTTTCATAAATTGCTTGGATTAAAGGATGTGCAAAGCTTTTCCCGGCTTTACTGCTTTTTCCCTTCGTGTAAATGCTCGATTGCTGTCTTGGATTGTTTTTATTCCCTTGCTACTTTGTGTGGGCTCCTCTTCCTTGAATATGTTATGTATCACTGTGAAGTACTTATTCTCAGCCATTTCGTTTGTCTGCTAACATGTGGGGCTTCATATCTGGTGATTTTGTTTTGTCATCTCCCCGACATTAGGTGCCCAAAAGTAGAGCTAGTATTTTTATCTTGACTGAATCTTATTTGTTTGGTTCAAACGCACTGGAATTACACTTTTAGATATAATGTGAACTAACAGAATGATCTGACATTTTGAACCATCAGACACTGAAGGATATGTAATTCCAAGCTTGGAACTTGAAGATTCTGGGCTAAATAACAGAAATTTAGTTGAAGTTGAAGAGTCAAAGACAGTCGCAGCTGAGGTTAGCTCTTGACCATTTCACTCTCTACCTAAAAGAAATATTTTGTGAATATCAAAACTCTTCCAAGCTTACTATCTTTTTCAAGATGATTTACAGTACTTCAAATTGATCTCCTTGCTCACTCACTCTTTCACAGTCTAAGATAGAAGAGAAGATATATCTTGGACCTCACGGTGCTCCTCCTTCACAATCAAAGCAACAAGAGCTTAGTTCTGCTAATAATCGCAAGCAGAAGTTTAGACAAAAACTGAAGGAAGCAGACAAGAAGTACAGCGGAAGTGGTCGTGAGAATAAGGTGGAACACTTGAGAGAGCTTGTGGGTGGAAAAATGGCTGCAGGATCAAAGAATTCCCCCAAGGATTGGCTTGACCCTCATTGTGATGAAAATATGTTCCAAAGAAACCAACGTTAGCGTAATACAAGTGTCTGTATTCCATATTTTACATTTACATACTCGGAGACCCCCTTCAGTAAGTCTTCCTTTCGGAGGGAAAAGAAAGCTTTTACAGAAGATTTATGTACTCTCAAATAATTCCCCTAGTAACCTAATGTTGTGGGGCTAAATGTCACCAGTCCTCTGGCCGTGCTTGCTTGTGTTATACAGATTCGATCTGAGCTGCTCTCTTTGACAATATTTGGTATATGAATGCACTATATCAAATATTGTTTCTTTGCTTTGATTTGGAATCAAAGGATGTGTAAGGATTCAGCTTCCTATAATGTGTTACTGCATTGTTCATCCCCCATTAATTTTTAAATTATTGATGAAAATAGAAAAAAAGAATTATCTTTTATAAAAAAAAATATTCTTCAATTACATGTGTAAAATCACACAAGCTTTCGTGGGTAGGTAGTGGGTGGGACACATATATATCAAAAGCTCTTGATTGAGATAGGTTTGTATCAAATAAGAAAGTAAAACATTACACAATTAGAGCCTGCCTTTAATATTCTCTATCAGACTGTCATAAACGAAGGAAGTAAACCTTATAAATAAATTATCAAAATTTCCTCTTCCTACCATAGTATATACAACATTAGCTCTGAGATGGTACTGTCATGAATTTAAATGATATGAGGAACCCCCTAATAACAATCATGAACTAGCCATAGATCAACTAAGACGAAGGAACTCCAAACCAGTTGCTGAAGGTGTCAACCCATGTTCAGATAGGTATTTATCATTGTGAAATTTACTCAAATGTCTCATACCACTGTCACACAAGATTGTCACAATTGTATGCCCTGGACCTAGAGCCTTTGCCACTCTGACAGCTCCAACACAATTCATCGCTGAAGAACTTCCAATAAATAGACCATCATTTTTCAACAGATACCTGATGAATCATAGAATTAGTTAAGCTCCACCAATCATAGACACAGCTTATCAAATACTGAGAAGAGTTGTTCAATAAGGTGACAGAAATGGTGGAAAACTTTGGTAATCATCTTTTTCTTGTCGCTTTCATCTTTTTGTGTCAGAAGATTAAAAAGAGGTATGTAATATGTTCCAAAAACATTCATCTGCATATTGACATCTTTGCAACTAGAAAAGTACTATAATGGGTAGTAGACTGAAGAGGGATAAACCTGGACATTTCAACAGCTTCCATATCTGTGCCTCGGAAAGCTCCATCAAGTTTTGCCATCTTAAAATTTTCAGTTAGTCTATTTATTCCAATCCCTTCGGTTATTGTATCAAATGGGTTCTTCAGCCTTCTTCCTTCAGCTTCTTCCCTTGTGTACATAACTCCTCTTGTTACTTTGTTATATAAACCAGAGCCAGGAGGATCAATAAGGAAGCACTTGATATTTGAGTTTTTGTCCTGTTGATCATACATGAGCTTTTAAATCATGCATCATCCAGCAACAGAAATGAAGAAACTTTAGAACTTGAGAACCAACCTTCAAATACTGGGAAACACCGGCAACAGTGCCACCTGTACCGGCAGCAGCAATAAAAGCATCCAACTTGCCACCTGTCTGTTCCCAAATCTCTGGCCCCGTGCCCTCATAATGTGACCTGAAATTTGCAAGATTTTCAAACTGATCTGCGAAGAATCCACCCTTGCATTCAGATGAGAACTGCATATTCTGCTTTTCCTCACTGATTGAGTGACCATTGATTTGACTAGAATCATTGGCATCAATTTGGCTTTCTTTTCTGGTGGTTGATGTTATTTCACTTGCTTCCAGCGCCCTTCTTCTTGCAATATTAACAAAATGGTCTCGGTGTGTGATAGAAACTGGCCTGACCCTTTCTACAGTAGCTCCTAGTGCTTCTAGTATTTGTGCCTGAGAGGAAGAATTGAGAGAATTTCAATCAGTAGCAATAATTTGTCTTCGTTAGGTAAACAACTTTTTTTTAAAAGATGGTGGTGTCTTGGCATCTGCACCCATAAGCATTACCATACCTTTTCAAGAGCAGCGTCATCTGGAATAACCACATGGCATCTGCACCCATAAGCAGGTGCTACTGTTGCTAGACTAATGGCTGTACTTCCTGCACTGCCCTCTGTAACTACTCCACCTTCAGCTAACGCTCCAGATTCCAGGGCCTGTGAATGATATTTTACTGTTAATGGAAGTAAAAGAATTTATAGATAACCAAGTTTATTGAACCTTGATATATGTAAATACACTGTGAAAGCAAATTTACAGAAAAATAAACACATGAAGCAAATCTCTGAGTTTAGCTTTCCTCCTCACTAAAAACCTTCTCATCCCAATAACTAACAAGAACTCTTTAACCTTCATCAGTTTATCTTTCAACTTTATAGAACTCTTTCAACTGTATAGAATCAGGTAATCTTCTTCAACACATGAAGCAAAATTATAGAACTCTTTCAACTTCTAGAATCAGGTATTCTTCTTTGACACTCCATACATATTGGAAATTGGAATGATGACCGTGATTTCTGAAAATTATGCCTTATAGGGTATTAAACTTCCCCCAGGATTTCCCAGGCTATCGACATAAAGTAGCTCATTTTGGCTGCTCGAATCAGAAGAAAGGCATATTGGCAATCTTTTTTGGCTAGGCGAAAAGCACGGACTCTAAATGGATCCCAACAGCTCCAAATGAACGACTCATGAGTATATATCTACATCTTTTTTAGTAGTAATTACCTACAAGTTTATACATCCTCCATACAACCAATAAATGGACTTAAAGTACATATCCACAAAAGAATGACTTAATTTCCGTATTTAGATCTGCCCCTGGTATTTCCCAGGCACATGTCCGGCTGCTATCATAATGTTATTAACTTTGCCCACTACGATGCACCTGAAAGGCATGGCCTTGTCAATCAGTTTAGCTAGTTGCAACTTGCAAGATGTGTAGAGTACCACGGACATATTAACCACTTTGATCATCCTCTACCCTTGAAACCAATCAATTAGTACCTGGTCATCAAAAGCTGGCTTGCTGCTAAACATTCAACTTGTGGTTGAAAAAGAACAATGGTGTTTGAAAGAAAAAACGAAAAAAGAATCAGAAAAGGAGTTAGTTATAGGAGCTATACAAAGACAATATAAACTCCTCATGAATTGGACCAATTCAGAAAACTGAATCAGATTGAAAACTCAAAAGCTGAACGAAGTTAAAACAATAATAACAGATACAGTTTTAAGCAAGCATTAAGCTATAACGAGCTAATACACGATTGACTAAACAAAGGAATTTGAACTGAATATTACCTCTTCAATAATCTTCACAGCTACCCTGTCTTTCACACTCCCTCCAGGATTTAAGAACTCAGCTTTCCCCAAAATCTGAACAAAATTTGGCATACTATCAATTAGACTTATTCATCCTAAATACTCCTTCCTTTTCAATTTTTTTTGTCGGTTTTTAACTCGGCACGAAGTTTGAAAAGTAAAGAAGATATTTATATTGTCTTAAGCTAAAGATACATAGAATATACCCAAACGTCGTAAAATCTTGTGGTCTATATATATATATCTACCTATAAACTACTCATCCTATATGAGCTTCGAAAAGCATTACAAGTCTAAGTTCAAATAAAGGAAGAGGATTGCATTAGGACGTAAAATTAAGCTAAATAATATACCTCTTATTAGTACCAAAATACTGAATCATGATATTTACCCAACCAAATTCAACTAATTTGGAATTAAGCTCATTAATCATATCTAAAGCATATAGCTATGCATGATTATGCTTAATTGAAATGAAGAGATAGAGAATATACTTCACAGCCAGTTGCATCGGAGAGGCTATTGATTCTGATTAACGGAGTGTTGCCAATGGCGGCGACGAGTCCAGTTCTACGTCTTTGAAATGTCTTTTTTCCGGAAGACTTTTGCTGAGTAGTTTTGCAGAGGAAATAAGAGACTATGGCTACGGAGAGCAGTGTCGCGATGGCGCCTGCAGTTCTCACCGGCGCCATCGCGGTGGTTCTCCGGCGGAATCCGGTGTAATTGAACCGGAAGTATTATGGGCGGTGAAAGGGCAAAGGCAGGTTATGAATATTTCGATCAATTGCAAATTAGACCACCTAAGTTTCTTTTTCTTCTCTTTTTACCATTCCACTTTGGATATAGGATGCCAAAGTCATTTTTATAATAGAGACAAATGACAAATCTACCCGAACTATCGTAAATGATATGTAGATATCCTTCGTTATACTTTTGAGATAGCATTTATATTAACGGACAAACATATGTCGTAATCTTCACCGATCCGCATATATTAAATACCGAATCGGAGGATAACACGTGTCTCTATTTAGTTTCGTTATAGTGAAGGACATATATACTCTAGTTTTTGGATGATATGTGCATTAATCTCCCAAAAGTATGACAAAGGATAACTGCATATCATTTACGATAGTTTAAGAATATATTTGTTCTTTTTTCCCTTTGTAATATTGTAGCTCAATTAATGGTAAGTAGTTTTTTCTTTGATTGTTTTGTTAAAGAAACATAATCATTTAAAGTTAAACTTGAGGAAAATGATTATTTGAATTCTTGGTGATCCATTGGAATTTATGAATAATTTGTTTTAAAGTTATAGTAGTATAATTTGTACGGAAGACGTTATAATAATTTGAAAAGAGTTATAATAAGATCACTCATTAAATTCCTGATGATCTATCAAGATTTTGTGCACTAATCCTAATGAGCAACCATGAGTGATGGCAATGCAAGTCTTTTGGTGTTTTACTAGAAATTAAGCTTTGACTTGTTATTTTGAAATTATTCTCACACAATTTTTTAAAACGAGTTAAAAGTTAAATAAAAACGCAAAATGATACTATTTGTAAAAATCCATAGAAGTGTTGTAGATGAGCCCAACCCATTGTCATTATGGGCTTTGTCAATAATGAATAGTAATTGAAATAAGTTAGGATTGACATTTCAAGTATTTTTATCGAGTTCAACTAATCTAAATTCATATTAAATGAAATTCATTAAAAGATAATTTAAAATTTAAAACATAAATTTGAGTACTTTCTCTAAGTACTCAAATTATTATTACACGATGAAAAGTTACAATGTAAAAGGGGTTGAATAAAATGTCAACTAAAGTTGATTGCATTATAACTTTCCATGATCGAATATACAACTTTCCGTACGAAAGCAATTTCATTTCGTCAACAAAAAAAATTAAAAGGTAAAAGAATTATTTTTTCTTTTAAGTTCGTATATTCAAAAGAAGATTCACGATAAGAAATATATTATTCTCTTTGCACTAAGATTGGTTGTAAAATAATCTTATATATAACATTCAATATTTAATTCCTTTAATAATTTTTACGTGAATTTAAATTAATCGAGTAGATAGTAACGTCAAATAAGAGCTAAAAAAAATGAAAAAAGGAGATTTGAATATGATTATTCCCATAAGGAATAACTTTATGTAATAGCTTATACCAATCAGGTGCAGCTAGATCTGATTACATTATAAAAATAAAAATAAAAATTGATGAGTGCCAAAAAGTGCTACAAGACATTTAAAAAAGGCCGACAAAATCAGTGATAGGACAAGTCCGTTAATAAGCTTATAGGGTGAAATAAATCAAATACCGCTTTTAGTTACCATCTTGCCCTTTGCTTTACACAAGTTCAAAAATATTTACTCTCTCCGTTTAAAAAAAAGAAAGATACTATTTACTTTTTAATTTGTTTCAATTTTAAATTTTCACGTGACATGTTTAACTTTAAATCAGAACCACAATATTAAAAAGTCTTTTTTCTTTTCTTAAATTCCGTTCTAAATCAAATCAGGTTAATCTTTTTTAAACGAAGAAAGTATATGATTGGTATTTGATAGTGTGTTGGTAGTTTAAGAACATATACATCTAGAAGATGAAAATAATAGAAATGATAATGTTCGATGCGATGTTTATGGATAGTGGGCACAATACAAAAGAATGTAAAAGTAATATTTGACAAAATAAGATAAAAGAAGCAAAGTTTAGATAAAAATAACTATCTAAGGGTTGAACAAAAAAATTCAAAAGGGAGGGAAGACTACAAATTACTTTTTACTTTGTTCAATTTACTATTTTGATATATTTTTTCTTTCATGCCTACTTTAATTAAATTTCTTGTGAAATTTATCTGATTAATTGTATTCTTGAAATTTATAGTAACTTAATTATAAAATTACTTTGCACAAATTTAAATATTTTTACCTCTCTCTATTTACTTGTTCATATTTTCTCTTTTAGTTATTTCTATTTATTTGTCCATTTTGACAAATCAAGAAAAGGAGACAATTTTTTTCTCCTATTATATCTTCATTTAAACTTTTTGAAAAATTCTAAGTTTTAATTCATTCTTTTTGAAACCATAATTAATAAAGATAAAATTATAATTTTACTATAATAATTATTATTATATTAATATATGTATCATTTTTAAAATTAACAACTAAATAGAAACGGAGAGAATAATTCATTCTTCCAATGATAACTCGCACATCATATTATAAAAAAGGACCCCTACGTTGATTCGACTCAAAGTGGCCATCTAGTCAGCTTAAGGTAATTTTTATGGTACATCATTAAATCACCCAATTAATATTTACAGCACGTCTATGCAACGTTCAAATTCATTACTCCATTTATCGCTATTTACTTGTCTATATATTTTTTTATATTTATTCCTATTTATTTATCTATTTTAATAAATTAAGAAAGGATAATAAATTCTTTTCTAATATGCTCTTATTTAATTCTCAAAAATTTCAAGTACTACTAAGTTATAATGCATATTTTTTGAAATAAGAATATATTTATTATATTTGAGAGTTGAATAATCTTTTAAGTTAAATACAAAATTATAACTAACTTATGATAATCATTGATGCATTAATATGTGTGTAATTTCTAAAGTGGACAACTAAATAGGAACAGAAAAAGTATCATCTAATACTATAATTTTAATCCATTCCTTAAAAAAAAACTTCCCAACGAAAATATAAATTATTCGAACTTCAATCCAATACGTCACTCAAGCTTAATAAAGAAAAATAAATTATAGAATCTGTATAATTATATCGAATTTCGTCCCTGAGGCTTCAGTACAGAAAAAAAAAAGAAAAAAAAAACTTTTTACGGCAGAGAATCTTTGCAGAAGAGAGCATAAACCACTCCATTTCTCTCTCTTCTTCTTCTTCTCTTACAAAAAGGCCCAAAATATTTCATTACTTCGAACTCTTCCGCCATGGAAATCCAAAAATTGCTTCTCAAATTCAAATTCCACATCTTAATTGCATCTACTTTTACGATTTTCATCTTCGCTCTTATTTACCTCGCACCTCGATTTCTCGATGTTGTTAAGTATTTTTGGCCTCTCTTACTCTCTACTGCTCTCTTCCTAATCGCCGTCGTTCTCTTTGGATGGATTTCTCCGCCGGTATCTGAGGTTTCCGGTGAGAAAACCGGTGAAGGTATTTTGGAATTCGTAGCGGGTCAACCCGAAGAACAATTACAAACACATCTACATGATTTACATGAACATGAAGGAGACGGAGAAGATGAAGAAGGTGAAAGTAGTAAAGTAGAGTGAAGTGAAATTAATGGTTATTTCAGATACCTTTTATTTTTCTATTTAAATTTTTGTATATTTTCTGAATAATGTTAACTTGCATTATTGGCCTGCACCTTTACCTTTGGGGCCTTTCTTTTGATTATGAATTGGGAATTTGAAATTAATGAATTTTGAGTTTTAGTCTTTCACGTTATTGAATTCTAAACTAATTTATATGAATATAAGATTTAGATTAAAATTATTCAATTGGCCGAACTCACTATCCAAGCCCCTACTTTCACAAGAAAAATACGATGGAGAAAAGTAATAATATATTCAGGGTCTAAAAATGATATCTAATATAGAAATCAACTTTTGAATATTTTCATATTGAACTAGTTTAGGAACAAAACTCTGTTTTTACTGCTTCACCAGCTAAACAGAATACAATATCAACATTATTATTAAATTGTTCATTTCCTGCGCAACATTGGTAAACTCTCCTCTCCGTAATAATATTTTCGTCTCAATTCATATGACACTATCTCATCAACATGTGGTAATTCGATCCAAACTCTATTTAATTGAGAATTGTTGACTTGAAACGATATTTTAGTAAACACTTTTTTATCTGAACAAACTTTTTATTGATCCTATGTACCTAAAAAATCACAATTTTTGGGGGGAAAAAAGATAAAGAAAAGAGAAAACAACAATATTAGCAATATGGTTGGATTCCTAAAGTGAATTACTGAACACCGACCATAACGTTAAGTCCTCTCGAAGACAAACTTAGTGGGTTCACCTAAGTTTGTCTTCATACTAGGCACCTAACGGTACTATTATATTACTTGCTCATTGCTAAGTTTTCAAGGAAAAAATATTCATGAGTATATTATCTATATTTTATTTTATTTTATTTTGTACGTCTACCCATTTCTCAACAAACTTAGATACATATTTTATTTAGGAAAAATCCTTTCGCACAGATTTTTTTTAATGATCTATGTTAAGATAAAGAATCTAAAATTTTATGGTTCACAACTGATTTAATTAATTACTATCATATAATTGAAGTTCTCACATTTTTTTGTGTGTAAAATTTAGGCATAAAAGGTTGAACTTCAATCATACATACATAAACTTTAGAAAAAAAATAGTCATATAAAATTTCAAATATTTTATCTGAAAGAAAGCAATTTGAAATGGTTCGAAATAGATAAAACCTATAAAATTTTATAAATATAGGGCATGACTTGAACGATTACACCAAAATCGAGTATATCTACGCTTTCATATGGGTTGCTTGGTAGGATATATAAGAATAGTGTTGGATATGGTATATTAATAATGTTGGTAGTAATTATGCTAAAAATAACATGCATTGTATAGTTTTTAAAAAATAATATTCGTTTACAAAGATAAAATAATTAGTGGAAAGAATGTGAAAAAAGTTTTAAAGGACAATTGTGCCTTATGCTAATGCATGCATTAAAAACTTTTGCATTACTAACACTATATATTTTCATGTGTTAGTTATACATACTTTGATACCAAATAAAGTGGCATCACTAATGCAAGCGTTAATACATAGCTTGAAAAGGGTATCAAATAAATACATAAAGCTAATACATGTATTATTTTTCTAATACACCGACCCCGAGGGATTCCATTTAAAATGGGTTTGGGCCACGATCACACTTATTAGGATATGGACTTTAAAGCCTGAGTACGATCGGTCTATAAATTAACCCTTGCTTAAAATTTCAATTTGCCATCATAATCTTTCAACCTATGTTTGTCGGACTAGGGTCCACAATGACACACTTTCGGCCTCCCTAAAATTCCCTATCACAATACAGTGAAGATTGATTGAGAATTTTGAGTGAAACGAATAATGGGATTTCACAAGTAACCAAACCAATTCCTATCATTTCACACCAAAAATGGTATATTTTTGAGTGTTTGGACCATCAATACTTAATGAGATGATGGTAGGATAAATAAGATTCATTAATCCTTAATTAGAGATTTTAAATTCAACACTAAGGGTGTGTTTGGTATGAAAGGAAAATGTTTTCCTGGAAAACAAGTAGTTTTGGACTTATTTTCTCATGTTTGGTTGGTTAGTAGAAAATATTTTCCGGAAATGATTTTTAATGTTGTCCCAACCAAACATGAGAAAATTGGAAAACATTTTCCAGCTTCATACCAAACACACTCTAAGAGTCGTTATCATTTGGTAGTTGATATTATGCAGTAATAAGCAATGTAGAGGGCAGTCAGGAGGGAATCAATGTATTATTTTACGTAAATATTAGTTATTCATGTAGTAGTTATTCAACCTTATATCAACCATAAAATAATACATAAAACTTCACCTAGTACTAAGCTGAGGGGGATTTACTTCATGACTTGTGTCAAACACTCTAGAAATATGAAATGTTTTCTAATATGCTACTAATCCACTAGAAGTTGCAAAAGGACTCATAGTCATATGTGGAAAGGTTGCTTCGTATAATAACATAGGTTTTAGAGCATCACCTCCTGGTTCAAGACGATTGGGCGAGTGTCAGATCCGCGGTTGACAAAGTTCCAGACTGATCAACGTCAAGACTTTCAAATTCCTTCAATACAGCTGCGACGTCTTGTTGGTTGATCTTCCCCATCTCCTTAAGTTTATAGATAACAAATTCAGCAGCCCTTTGCAATTGACAAAAACAAAAGGAGACCAGAATTAGAGTTTGCAGTATGCATTGAGATTTACAATGAGAAAAGAATAATACATGCTTAGGATCAAAAGCTAAGACAATGGTGTAATGACACTAACAAAGACAATACAGAGTCAATATTTAAACAATGGTTCCGTCAATTGACCAGTGTCGACAAGCAAGAGTGCAGTTTACAACACCAAAGTGAACAAGGTGCGAGTACCAAACTAGAGTGGATCAAGAAGGGTCTTTGCAATCTAACTATAGGTGCATGCTTTAAAGTCAAATGAACTTACCCTACAACCCCATCATCATCAAGATCAGCTTCCTCCAAATCCACATTTGTCGTCCTTCTTGAAAGAACCCATTTAACAATCTCCTTCTGTCTCTTTTCCGTGTTCCATTCAGCAACATAAAGGAAGAATCGACCCAAACAAAGAGTACTGGTCAAAATCCAAAATATAGCAAAAATGCGCCCTGCTTTGGTTGAAAAGCTTTTGTCTCCATATCCTAATGTTGTGATGGTAGCACAGACGCAATAAAAGGCGTCTACAGTATCAAACTTTTCAACTCTAGCCAAGACGACTGTCCCAATGACTATGAGCGTTATAAGGAAGGCCGCTACCATGAAACACTTGTACCTTACTTTGTTTGTTTCAATCTCCTCTAAAATTTCACCCGGACCAACTCTACAACCCATATGCAGTGCTTTAATTAATAGTGTTTCTTGCTTCTCCACTAAGTAGTCTGCTGCTTTGCTTAGAACCAGTCCAACAAGTGCCATCCCAGAGAACACAAAGACACAGGCAATCAGTTTGGTAGTTGCACTGTTAGGAACCAAATCACCATATCCAACCGTGGTCATTGTCACAACACAAAAGTAAAGGGAATCAAGTACGCCATCTATTTTCTTTCCCTTGATCTTGCTTCTAACAAAATAAAAGCAAATGGTACCAATACCCAAGTATATAACCAAGTAAACAATAACTTTCCTAATACTAGGGTGGAGTTTGTCCAAAATCGATTTAGAATGTAGAAGTGATTGCTCATTCTTTATTTCATTAATTTCCACCGGAGCAATTTCACTCACAGGAGTACTTTTAGATCGGCGAAATCTTTTTCTCCCAAGACCAACCGTATGATGGGTTTGAGGCAGTTGATCCAACAAGCGCTGGGTTGTTCCCCAGTTAGTCATCCTGGAAGCCTCAAGAAGTCCTGCAAGAAATTTTGTCTGCTTAAGAAAAGTCATTTAATTTAGTAAATCACAACTCATATGCTAAATGATTTTCCTTAGCCAGAGAGACTTGTCATCGAATACCAAAACACTAACAAAGACAGTTTTCTCATGTTTTTCACATGCAAACACTACCTTGACTGTCAATTATTAGTTCTTATTTCTGTGATACATCTAGAACCTTAACGCGTGCCACATGCAATAGCACCAAGTAACGAACTTTCTAGGATAGGTCCATCGCAGCAGGGTTAACAATCAATAGGAGTATTTTGACAAGGGTTTATACTCATTGATGAATAGAGTTCCAGTTCAATGACGATAAATCTTTGGGTTGCTGTTACTGAGAGAATCCATTTAACCTAGAAGGCTAGCTCACATAAAAAGAAGGCATATGTTATCACTGATTTCTCATGATGATTGAGAAAGCTCTGGCCAGTAAGAACACAAGCATGGAACTTGATCAGTCTTTTTTAAAACTCACCGAGAGACAGAATATCAGATGCATCCAGACACCTAAAGTTCGCACTGACGACAAACAATTAGATATATAATCCAAACGGTCACTGTAAAGTTGGACTCATACTGTTAAGCTGAGACATCCCAACACAATTCATTATGTTGTTAACTTGTCCAGTAACTAAAATCAAGCGTTTCTATGTCAATATTAGTTTTCTTCTATCTGATACCCGTGACGGAATTTGTTTTCTTTATGTCTCTCATTCCTTGTACTATACTGTATCAGTGACATGCTAATCATATCTGTGAAATGATTAGTGGCCCTGCACTCTGAGAAGTGAGAACTCTACATGAGACTTTAACAGAAAACAATCTATTAAATCCTACAGTCACAGGCTCACAGACCATCAGTTTCCTCAATAGTACATTATTCTACTAAATTATAGCCTGTTAACTGGTTTGGTAAAGATCTAAACATCCCACACATACATCCTTCCTTTATCTGGCAACTTAAGTATAGGATTTTTAAATGAAACCAAGAAGATATAAATGTTCTCACAAATTCTCCTATTCTTGATGGAATGTAACACGCATCAAATGAGAAACAACTACATACCACAACCTATGCTAATAGAAGGTACCAAGTACCCCGTAAAATTAACCAAGGTGTGTGCAAGCTGGTTTATACACTACCGTTATCACGAAAGGAAAAAAGAGACATAAAGAAAGATAAAGTAGTTTTTGTTAAATGAATACCAAAATTCAAACACTGGTGACTAGAGGTTGAATAAACTAACTTACCAAACTGAACACAGATTCTCTCTTAACTCCCCATCTATACCGCTATATCTCAACAACAGCAGCATAATCAGTCTAGTCCCACAAAGTTGAGTCTAAGGAGAGTAGATAAGTTGATCTTATACTTACCTCGTAGGTAGATAAACTGTTTCCGATAAACCATCAGTCCAAAACAGCAAACGAAAGTGAAATCATAACAAATTATTCTGAACAGTAATTACAACACAATAATACGTAATCGAAGTAAAATAAAAAAACATATAGTATCAGAAATCGAGCAGTACTACGACAACTAGTACTGACGGCTATATATCAAATTTCACCAACTTGTTTTTGTATGAATTCTTCCATAGCTAAATTTAACTAACGGATCCACGCTAAATTGGAAATAACACCTTACGAGTTATGATACACGAAACCTCACAACAACACATGAGCAGAATTTCCCCGCCCACAGATACACCAAAATCGTAAATTAAAGCTTCCTACAAAAATTCAGTGAGCAAGCATCCATAGATTTACCTTTACATTCGAAGAAGGAGCAAGTTCACGAGAAAATAATAATGAAATAGTAATCTGAATTACGAGAATAAATCAGATGTTTCGATCCTTGCCTAAACCCTGATTTCTGTAAAGAAATTGCTGGAACGAGCTCGAATATTCTTTGACATCAATGGGAGTTTTAACTTGCAGGCGTCCATTTTCTTTAGTTTCTTCCGATTAATTGCGATCGTGTTTAGCTTCTTCAGTCCCCTTACGAGAAGAGCTGTCGTCATTTGGTTTTGGCTTTTCCCTCGTTTTTTTTTCACTCATTCGGTGAGGGGGTAAGTTCTATCGAAAGTTTCAGGGCTAAACAGTAATTTTTAAATAAAGTGAAATAATATTTTGAAAAAAAAGAGAATAATATTCATGATCAGATAAATAAATGATTTTCCTACTTATTTTTTATCATTTGATAACTACATAAAAAATATTGTCTAATAAACTTTTAGTATAATCTATACAAATACTATAACACCACGTTTGAACCCCAACCTTTAAAATGAAACCTTTACCCCACCTTTAACATGGACCAAGACCCCTATCACAGCACACACCTGACCACGGTTCAGGCCCTAATCTAATCTTGATTTCTTAATCCTCGATCAGAACTAGCCAAAACCTATATCAAATAGTTGTTTGGGACTCAATATCAACCATGGATCTTGAATCAAGATTGGAGATCCAATCTCAAGCAGGGATTGGACCTTGATTAGGTCAGGTCGAGTCTTTAATTGAAATTTGGGTCAGCTCTTGAATCAGAGGTGAACCCCATAATTCAAAAAAAGAGGGCGCCACCGCCACCACTACTATAACCAGTGCACCAAATAAGTTATAATTAATAGAGTGCATAATAGCACATTATTAATTCAAATTAAATGTTATAACCATCGTTTGATTTAATTGTACCACATAGCAAATTGTTGTTATTTTGCCTTTCTCCTGGTGAATCTCACTCGTCACTCTCGTTCTCTCCCTCGCCTCTCTCGCTTTTAAACAAAATGTATAAAATGTGTTTGTATTTGTATAAAGTAAGAGAAAATTATATATATACATATATTATCGTTCCCCTCTCTCCTGGATCTTGCTCGCCACTCTTCCAGATCTCGCTCGCTCACTCGCTTCTCTCACTTTATACAAACCCGCAAATATATAAAACGTGTTTGTGTTTGTATAAAGCGAGAGAAAATTGTATATATACATATATTTTCGTTTCCCTCTCCCCGATATCGCTCGCCACTCTCCCAGATCTCGCTCGCTCACTCACTTATCTCACTTTATACAAACACAACGTATACATTGTGTTTTGTTAAAGCGAGAGAAAATTGTATATTTAAATACATATATTTTCGTCTTATACACTTATGATTATACAAATACGATATTTCCCTACCTATTTTTTTTTGTCAATCTCTTTCTCGCTTTATACAAATACAAATTAAACAATTGATCTTTTGTATATGTATACCAAAGCAGATTATACAACTGGTATTCTTTGTATATTTATAGAGAAATTATACAACTGTTTTTCTTTTTGTATATTTATAGCGAAATATACATATTTATGTTTGCTATGAAGAATAATTATGCAAATTATAATTATAACATACAAATATAATTTTATATTTGTTATATATGAAAGTTACTCTTAAATATATCATTTATTAAACTATGTATACATATACATGAAACACAAATTAAAAGTTTCGGAATATATGTGCTCCCTCAAGCAACCAGCTTGGTTTGCCTCTATCTCGAATCAAGGTCAGAGTTAATATTTTTTTTACTTTTACGCAGAAAAGTTATCATATCTTATTTCGAAAATTTTCAAAACATTTAAGTTAATAAAATATTTTAATAAAATGATAACCTCCATTCCCAACACGCCGAGCTAACTTGCGCGCGCAGAACTTCACAGCTATAAAGCTCGGATTTACCAATTTTCAAACAACGTGAACCTGCAGAGCGAAGAGAAATGGAGGGAAGACGTTCAAACGCGCAGCCATTAACACTCATAAGGAAAATCAAAGGTAGCTAGCGCATCCATTGAACTTCTAATTCTTTCTGAAAATGCATTACGATTCTCGCGTTCAATACATTGATTCTCAACAAATCGTCTAGGCGTTTGAGCTATATATACTTTGATTTTGTTTTGCAGGATTTACTCTTTCCATTGTTGAGGATCTCGCTCGAGGTAGGGCGCCGCTGATCTACATCGAACGGTTCAGAAATTACTGTACTGACACTTCTGGAAATTGGTAAGATGCAGTGTATGTATGAGTATATGAAATTATCAATCAAGTTAAGCCTAGCGAAGTGCTTTTTTGTTATCTGTTCCTTCTTCTTATTTGAAGATCTGGTTGAAAACAATGAATGTGTGTTGCAGTTTAAAATTTCATTGCAAATAGTGTTTTAGAATTCCAAACACAAAAACTAATACTGAATTTAGCTGTTAATTTCCTATGAATTAATAA
>CM040624.1:96690574-96729637 GCA_022817965.1 Solanum lycopersicoides | reverse complement strand
ATTGCTGTTAGGTAGACTTTTGCCTTCATAGTAGCTTAGTACGTTGTTAGTTAGGATGTCCTATTGCAGCTCGGATCCTGTTGTTCATAATCGATTTTATATTTTGATATGGAATAGTCTTTGTGAAAAACTGCAAAAAGGTCAAGGGACTGATAGGCTGTCCTTTATCATTAATATTCTGTTGGTATTATGTGCATATTGTTTCCTGTACACTGACATATCCTTGATCTACAGCATATTCGTTGACCGAAGTTGAGGAGAGGACCAAGGCTTTGCGTACATCTGCAAACTATACTGTTGGTGATAGTTCATCCGGTTTTGATGTTAGTCTGGATCTACTCTAAAGTTTTTCATTTTATGTGTTTGTGTTATCCTAAGCCATTAAACTGATGACCGAGTAGTTATTTATTTGCGTCATAAGAGTAATGCACAGTTAAATCTAAAAGGAAAGATTGAAATTATATGCATACAGGCAGCATTTAGCTTGAGTTAGGGGTGGATAGATTATGCTAACCTTAGCGATCTTCTTTAAATAAATTATATAGTGTCTTTCGTTTAGGTTGTTTCGAAACATTAAAGAATGTTTCTTTCTTTTTTGTTTATTTTTAAATTTAACTTCCACTTGACATGTTTAAGATCATAAGATCAAAAAATGTTTTGGTATGCTATATATATATATATGTTACCTCTAAAAAAACCATAGAAAAAATAAATCTTTATCATTAAAAAGAAGAAATAACTTTGGATTTCAAAAATAAAAATAAAGATAAAAGTTAGGCCTCCAATTTATTTTTGGCTGTAGGCCACTAATTAGCTTGAGCCGCCATTGCTATTCATATAGTGATCTCGGTCCTACCAATAGGGATCTATAAGTAATATATTATTTGTAATCCATTTATTAGATGCTTTCATTTGATTTTCTTTGATATGGTTAAATGATCTACTTAACTCAATTGTTAGAGTATTGATTTCATATGACAGGGTTTATCGGTTCAAATACAATGGTAGATAAAACAATTTTATTCTGATTATTTTGATTCAGAAGTTCTATTTGGTTAACATTTTTTTTAAGGAATTTCATGATATTTAGTTACCTATTCTTTTTGCAGAAATTTCAAGCTTTGTTATACTCCTCTGCAATGACAGGTTTGTTCTGATTTTGAGTTCTCTGCATCCAAGAACATGAACTTATGCTTGCTACACATTGTCAATATATAGGTGTAGTACTAATACACATTAATGTCTTCAATTTTATTTTCTGCTTGTTGCATGATATCCTTGGCAACTAGTTAGGGAGGTGTCCATAAACTTGTGTTCCCTTTAGTCATGAATTTTGCCGTTTTTGGCACATCAAAGCTTTGTGCTGAATTTTTGCAATGCCTCATGTTGGGGCATATAACATGTGGTTTACTATATTCGTCATTGACATGATCCATGGATTTAACTTTGTCCCACATTCTAGAAATATTGATTAAAAATAGAAAAGAATGTGTTCAAGGCTTGATTTTTGTTGGGTCGTGGAGTTAATGGCAGCTGGTACAAGGATGGATGAAAATACTCATTCTAAGATGTGACGATATACTTGATTAATTATATAGATAATGTTTTTTTGAATATGATTTGCTATAATGGTATAATTATATTTTTCTTAATAATTTTGATGACACTTCTTTGTAAATAATTTGTTGTAATAATGTAACTATATTTTCTTAATTATGTCGATACTTATTTGTTGTAATGCGTTCTATAGTAGTTTTCTTGGGTTAATCTTATACTTTCTCTACTTTTATGGTGGTATGTTGATTCTCCCCTTCTAAAAATTTAGTGCCTGCCAAGTTAGTTGAGCTTTACCTAGATCTAAGGCGCTTGACTGAAGAACAAGTTCGAGTAAGTAATTATGCACATCTTTATTTTTAAACCATGTTCCTTTTTAAGTCTTGTTCTTTTTGCATGTCATCTCTTTTCAATTACAAATAAAATCTTGTGGATTACTTTAGGATTATAGTGAACCATCATCAGACAAGCTCCTGCCAGATTTGCATCCATTGGAGCAACATGTCTTTACCATAGTTCTTGATCTAAGTGAAACATTGGTGTACTCTGACTGGAAGGTAAAATTCCTAGTCACAAACAAGACGGATTTTTCATTTGATGAACCGTCACTAATATGAATTCATGTCCTTTAAAAGCGTGAGAGAGGATGGAGAACATTCAAGAGACCCGGGGTTGAGGAATTTCTGGAACACTTAGCTCAATATTTTGAGATAATTGTATATTCTGACCAACAGAACATGGTATTTATCACTTCCTTCGTAATGTTTTCTATATTTTGTACCACTTGTGTAGTTAAAATTTTGGCGTGTGGTATTTGCAGTATGTCGATCCTATTGTCGATAGATTGGATTCAAAACAGTGCATCCGGTATAGGCTATCAAGGGGAGCAACTAAATATGTGGGTGGCAAGCATTACAGAGTAGGTGATTTTGCTCATTCTCTAAATTTTCCATTCGCTATGCTTCTACTTCATCCCGAAAATCTTTCAACCTTATCTTTTCTTTTTAATTTTTTTTTTCATTTGTTTTATGAATAATTCTCCTTACTCTATGTTCCAACTCCCAAGAGACGGAATGATTAAGATTTCGATGTTATTTGTGTCTGTTGTTACAGGACCTTTCCATGTTGAATAGGGATCCATCAAAGATTATATATATTAGTGGTAATGCATTAGAAAGTAGCCTTCAACCAGAGAACTGTGTAGAAATAAAACAATGGAAAGGAGATGTGGAAGATACCACACTTTTAGATCTTATTCCATTTCTGGAATGTAAGTATACCAATAACGAATGACGTACAAAATCTGGTGCGCACCATGTCACTCACTTTAAATGACTTCATTTATGCATGCAGATGTTGGGAAACATAGGCCAGCTGATATTCGAACTGTATTAGCTTCATATCAAGGGTGTGATATTGCAAAGGAGTTTATTGAACGATCGAAGGAGCACCATAGGTAAAGTTTAAAGTTTATTCTTGATTCTTTATTAGATATTGTTGTGCTTATTCAATTGTATTTGAAATCTTTGAAGACGTGGAACTTGAATGCTTCTTATTAAGGTTTCTTCGGATTTATCATCTGTTGATGCAGGCGTATGCAAGAGCAGAAGCAGACTCGTAGCCTATGGCGTCGCTAGTGTTGATTTTTGGAAGTTCTGAGTTTAAAAAGGATAAAAGCAATTATCATTGTGATAAATTATATGTAATTAAAGGATTCAAATTCAATTACCCTCTAACAACACGATTGTATTCTTTTTCCCAGCAGCAATGAATTCACATCATTTGCTCCTTTGTAATAATGGAATAACATCAAAATTTTGCCAAACGGCAACTCTATCTATACTTCATGATTTAATGGTATTTTTTTTAAATAATTTATACGATAAAAAAATATTATTATTAATTCTTGTGTGTTAAATATGAATTTCTATATTCATCAATTTGGATCACCAAAACTATCCAACTATCAAATCCGAAGTTTAGCCCATACTACAATGTTATTGGCTAAGCTGTGTGAAAATGAGAAAAATTGGAAGTCTTGGTCATCGCCCTAGTTGACTGACTGGCCCTAATTATTTGTGGCCTTAAGGTTCACACTTGAGTCTTCACGCAGCAGCAAAGCCTTTGTTTGGTAGTACCAACCCATCATATTTTTCTTTAAATTTGTTTGAAACTTTTTGAACTTTTTTTTTAAAATCAAAATGAGCTTTAAAAGTTAAAAAATACAAGTTATTACATCTTTCGTCTCGAAATAGAGATATCACTTTTTAATCCAAAAAAGAAAGTTACACTAAAATAACTGTTATATACAAGGCTCAGTTGATTTCGAGGGCAAAATGATCCAAAATTGTGATTTACATGCTATTACACGTTTACGAGTGCATGATGTTACACAATGAGAGGTTTATGCACTCTGCATCTAAAAAAAAAAAAAGCTTTTTAGTATTATAGAGCTATTTATTTAATAATTTTTTATTATCTGTTTTAATAAATATAAAATGAGTTAAAGTGACACTTATTTATACACTTTTGGAATGTAAACTGTCACAAGTTATTAAAAAATTTCAACCAATAATATTTATGGTAAGTAGTAGTACATTTTTTTCTCTCATAATTCACCATTGTAGTACGTTTGTTGTCTCTCTCTCATGTCTTAATCTCTTTGTCCTGCGGTACTACATCAACTTCTCCAAAAATATTTCTATAAAAATCTCCATTTTTCTTTTTCATTCCAATGATTTTCTCTAAACCAAATGGCACGTTTACACTTCTTTCTTGTTCTTTTTCTTCTTCTCATTATCTCCGCGGCCGCACACGGCGGAGATCATGACGGAGATGCTGATTCAGAACAATCTGACAAACCCCATTTGAGATCTCGGCCGTTGGTTTTAGTGAAGATATGGTGTTTGATAATAGTCTTCTTTGGGACTTTTATTGGTGGGGTTTCACCTTATTTCATGAAATGGAATGAGGGTTTTTTGGTTCTTGGAACACAATTTGCTGGTGGGGTTTTCTTGGGAACTGCGCTTATGCATTTTTTAAGTGATGCTAATGAGACATTTGGGGAATTGACAAGTAAAGAATACCCTTTTGCTTATATGTTGGCATGTGCTGGTTATTTGATGACTATGTTAGCTGATACTGTTATCTCTTTTGTTTATGCTAAGCAGAACAACAACAACAACAATGATGTTCAGCTCCAAGGTTTGTGCTTACTATGTGTTGTTTTAGAATTTTGATTGATAAAGATAAAAATCTGAACTTTATACTTTCTGTGCAGCTTTTCTATATCTGAATTGTAGTTTTGGTTAGAGGAATTAGTTCTGATTTAGTTTCGATATGTAATTCAGCTCGAATGAAGTGAGAGGACGGCAAAGATGAGAACTTTGAATTGTTAGAAAAAAGTAGTAGGCATAATATAACAATAGTCTTATCCGCTAGCAAATCAATGTTGGTAGTAGCTAGCAAAGTTTGTTAAACATATTGGCGTGGACAAAGTACTCGAATTTAATCATATTTTGTGTTTGGAGTGTTTTTATAGTTCCATTTGCTGTTTGATAGGATATGTTGTTTGTTTGATGCTGAAACATTGAAGAAAGAAAAAATATTATGTGCTAAACTTTCTTTTTTTTCTAGTTTATTGGAGCTTTGCTTAAAATCTGATATTTTTGTTTCTGAAGCATCTTGCACCTAATTTTGAGGTTGACTATAGAACTTTTACTAGCTTCCAAGTTTATGTCTAATCTGAGTAGTAGGAGAGTTTCGTGGTCGATGATGTTTAAGGAAATGCGAAGTTGAGTTCTGTTTTAGCTTGAGATCAACTGGAAAGTTTGTTGATCTCTGTTTAGCTTCCTATGATCAAGGGAGTTTACTAGAAAAGTGGTTATCTTTTCGAACCATTATGCTGAACATCCATTTTGCGATAGGATTTTAAATTATAGACAATGTGACATAATGTACTTTTTGATTTACAAACTTCACTTATTAAGGGTAGTAACCTGTAATTACCTTTTAATAATCTTGATCGTCTAAATTCCTTTGACGCTGTTGTATAGTAGTTAACTTCTTTGGAATAAAACACTCTTTGCTGATACTTCGAATCCCTTGTTGTGTTCCAATAGATACTGAAAATGGAAAAAGCAATGGAGCAGTCGCACAAGGGCAGTCACAGGTTAGAGAAGATGTTGATTTTTTTATCTTTTTTATCTAATAACCATCTTGTGTGCTCGGATTCCTTTTATTCTTTTAGTGGCTTAATTAGATTTGTCTCGATTGCTTTCACAGGTCTCTGATGGCAGAGAAAATGACTATTCAAAAGCACCTCTTGCAACAGCTTCTTCACTTGGTGATAGCATCTTATTGATCGTTGCACTATGTTTCCATTCCGTCTTTGAGGGAATAGCCATTGGTGTTGCAGATTCACAAGCCGATGCTTGGAGAGCTCTTTGGACTGTAAGTTTACACAAGATATTTGCTGCTATTGCAATGGGAATAGCTCTACTTAGGATGATCCCAAATCGCCCTTTACTATCATGCGCGGCCTATGCTTTTGCCTTTGCCATCTCTAGTCCAATTGGCGTTGCCATCGGAATCATAATTGATGCCACAACTCAAGGGGTTGTTGCAGACTGGATCTTTGCAATATCAATGGGATTGGCTTGTGGGGTTTTCATATTTGTATCCATTAGTCATTTGCTTTCCAAGGGATACAAGCCTCAAAAAAGGGTCAAGATTGACAAGCCTCATTTCAAGTTTTTGGCTGTTTTGTTAGGTGTTGGGATAATTGCTGTGGTGATGATATGGGACACTTGAGTTTGTGCTTTGATGATTATTTTGGCAGAAGTAGCATAATACTTTACCATTTTATTTTGAGAATACTATTGGTTGTTTAAAAATATTTGTATACATGATATATTGAGAGTGAAAAGTTGTGATTCTTAATTAAATGGAATTATTTTCAAGAATATCTAAGATTTTTGTGCATCATTGCTAAAGCTTAGTTCCAAATAGTAAAGATCATCTTTTACATATTGCAAGCAAGAGTACTGAATGATAAGGTCGTGTACAATAGATTTTGCATATAGCGAAAGCTTACTGCATTAAACTGTGCGCTTTTCAGTAATAAAATATGGAGTAGAAAGGTAAATGTAAATTTCTTTGACATCTTTATAAAAAAAGAAAATTTAATTGTTCTCTTTCTTTTCTCACTTTTAGACAATTAAACAATAAAACTTTGTTAGACAACATTTGCATGAGTTCAATTAATGCCTTACATAATGGATGAACTATCTACTTTACTCATCTATAAAAGTAAATGACTTGGTAAGTGTTTGGAGAGTATTTGGTTGAAGTTGCAAATTGCAAAAAAAAGTTTAAATATTTCACCAATATTTGCCTTGATACTACTAAAATATAGTTGGTCAGATGTATTTTTAAACATCACAATAATAATAATGCATTCGGTATGATATAATAAATAGAATTTGAGAAGTATTTATGAGTATTGACTTTCACTATTTTACTGGACCTACTTCATTATTCATGACCAAGCGCGTTGAGATCATAATATTATCAATACATAAAAAAAAAATAGTAAAGCATAAAAAGTAAATATTTAAACTAAGTATTTACATCAAATAGAAAATAATTCAAAGATTAAAACATGATGAATTCAACCTTTATGCTTTCACTACCGTATCTATTACACTTTTATAATTATGAATTTATAACTTAGTATTTTTCTGCGTTAAAAATGCTAGCTTAATTGAACCTCTTAAGTTTATATTACGTCTCACAGCAAACATATAAAATTTTCAATTCATTATGATTAAGTAATTTAGTGTGATGAGTATATGTTAATTTATTATAAATAAGTAATACATATTTACATACAAACACATATCAAATAAGGATTATTTGGTTGAGAACAAGTTATCTCAGGATAAATTATCTCGGGGTTAGCCATATTGGGATAACTTATCTCACCATGTATATGGAATAACTTATCTCATCACTATATACGGTGAAATAAGTTATCCCAAACATGACAACCAAACAAGATATAATTTTTTTATCACATCACTATTATTTTTAATCCTTCACACCAAACGACCCTTACATATGTTCTTTAACTTGTCTTATTTCACATATATGTTCTTTGACTTTGAGTGTACATAAATAGACACTTAAACTTGTATACAATCGCACAAAATAGATAGACACGTCCTACATGACAACTTGCATCCTGCATGGTTTCCTACGTGCATTATACAGCGTATGACCAGGGGCGGACCCACATTGGGTCCAGGGTGTTCACCCGAACACCCTCGGCAAAAAAATACACGATATATATAAGGTAAATTTTCTGTATTTTTGTAGATGTATATATTTTGAACCCCCTCAATAACAATTAAAAATAGATGGCTCAATGGTAAGACCCCTGAATATTAAGCTGCATGCCCCAGGTTCGAATTCCATCAACAACATTTTTATTTTTCGAACCTCCTGAACGAAAATCCTGACTGCGTATGACTCATATGTCTACTTGTTCAACTTTATATACGTTTGAGTACTATTTGTGCACACTCAAAAGTTATATGACACATTTATATATTATGTCTGTATAAATATCGATAAAAAAAAACATTTCCACAAGAAGTCAAACTATGTGGGGGCACAAGTGTACATTTTGAGTCCTCAAGGGTCTAAGTGATTCAACAAAATCCATCAGAATCTTCAAAAAGTAATCAAGGGCCCATGATCCACTTGATACATTGATCAAAACCTATGAGCGACTACACGATAAAATACCCCATGTGAAAGATCAAAGCTTTTTATGAAGGTTTTCCCAGCTACCACCATCAAAACTTCATAGAATGTGAGCTCTGCAACTCTTTCTTGCCATTTTTACATTTTCCCAGGATCCAAAATCTTGTCTTTTTTGACTAATACATCACTATAGCTTTGTGTATTCTTGGTATATATGCTAAAGTTACTAAAGAAGAATCTTTCTTGTCTTATATTTGACCAGCATCACGAGTTTCTCTGTTATTTCCCACTAAGGGGTTTGATTTTGGACCCAAGTTTCTTTTTTGCTAACTTATAGGCTTGTTGATGCCTATTGACTATTTCACTTGTTGGGTTGTTGTATTTTTGCTTAAGCAAAAACCCCTTTAAGTCTAACTCTTGAAATTTTTGACTTTGATGTGTAATTTATCTCAGATCTTTGTAGAGGGGTGTTGGTTTAGAGTTTTTTCAGATACCCATTGTTTGTTTGAGTTCCCAGTAGCTAAATTTATGGTGGGGTTTCAGAGTAGATTATCAAGATTGTGTCTTTTGTAAATTGATTGACTTTTGGGGTAGTAGTTGAGGTTATTAAGGTTGTTTTTTTGGAGGTTTAGTTTAGGTAAGGGGGTGTAGTGCATGAAGTTTACAGATTAGGGTTTATGTGAGGCTGGATATGGTGCTTTAGAGGTGAAAAGATCTTATTTTTGGTAGTTTTCTGAAGATGGGTAGTAGCAATGACCATTGTTTTGTGGAATGGAAGGAGCAATTTGTTTCTAAGGAGAGGGGTCATCGTGTGGTTCATTATTTCTTGAAGGATATTTCAGGGGAATCTATTCTTGCTGTTGTGGGAACTGAAAGGAGTGTTAGGCATATGTTTTATGTCGTCTCCGAAGAGTTCTTGAAAGCTTATGCAGGTGAGGACTCTGTCTATGCTGGCTTCAGATGGAGGTCAAGGAGAGAAGTGGTGAATTGGCTCACATCTATGCTATCAAAACAGCACTTACAAAGTGATTTTTCAAGTAAGCACTTGCTATCGACTGTCGTACTGTAGTTTCTGTTGTTTTTTGTTATTATATGTTGTTTCTTGTACTTCCGTTTGCTTCTTTTTTCTGAACTGCTTTGGACCCGTTATTCCCTGAGCCGAGGGTGTATTGGAAACAATCATTTTAGCTCTAAGATAGGTGTTAGATCTGCTTACACTCTATCCTCCATAGACCTCACTTTGTGGGACTACTTTGGGTATGTTATTTCCATGGAGTAGGGAATAGCTCTCGTCTCATGTAAGACAACTAAATGCACCTCCGGTACTGCTGAGGAGCCGAGGGGCCTTCTCGAACATAGGATAGGTTATTGAGAGGTAGAGCTCTGCTGTCGTTATGGGAAATCAATGCTCTGGGCCAAGTTATACTATCAAATTCCATTTAGATTAACGAAGTACTCATGCCAATTAGCTTTTTATATGCCATGTCACGTGGTCTATTTTGATTTCTCTGAAGTTGGCCTTTAATCTTTAATGTGATGTAGCTACTTTGCAAGTTTTTCCAAGTATGTACTATCAAATTCCAATTAGATTAATGAAGTACTTATGCTAATTAGCTTTATATATGCTATGTCATGAGGTCTATTTTGGTTTCCCTGAAGTTGGCTTTCTAAATCTTAGGTGATGGGTTTACTTCACAACTTTGTCTAAGTAATGTATTATAAAAGATGGTTCACCTTCTGGATTCAGGAAATTAGGACACTGAAAAAATGTTTTCTTTAGCACCAGAACTAAAAGAAGACCATAAATTATTTCATGGCTTCATTTGTTTCGACTTTCGCTATGACATTCTCATCATGTAAGTTTCGTTAGAATAGAACAAATGAAGTTCTTGTGTATTTGCTGCTATGCAGCATAGTATTTGGATATCTATGATTTTCTATTATGTTTGCCTTTTTGATGAACTTTTTCTATCCTTCCCTGCTGCCTGGGTTTGGCCTCTACTGCAGGGGCATCAGTCTTTGAGCTTTATACAACTGTTATTTTTCTTTTCAGATTCCCAGCAATGTTGGTTTTACTCTAGTTCATCTTTCCCATGTAGTCTAAACAATAATAGAGTGTCTGCTGAAGATGCTTTACATGTGATATCTGTAACTTCTAAATCACTGAACTTTTAGAGTATATATTTGCAAACAAAACTGTCTAGAATAGCTATGAAGGAAAAAACAAAAGCTTGACGGTGTGCTCCATGTAATGCAGAATCACCGAAAAATGACCCTATGTCTCCATTATTCAGTGTCCAATCAACAGATATGACAAGTAACAAGGTACGAGTTTTCACACCACTAACATGTCATTTCCTTGCTTTTTGACATGTCTGACTGATCTTTTATGACAGGGTTCTATTACAAGAAACTTGAGAGTTCATTCTTCCGACATAGTTTGGTCAGGTGAACCATGGATATGTAGTAAACAGCTCAAACACTACCCAACATTTTCCCGGAATGGGATCTCAATTGCTGTAAGTTTCCTGGACTGACAATTAGATGAATGTCTCACAATGAAGTTTTTACTTGAAATTCTTAAGATGTTCCACTTGAAATTTCTTAGATGCTGAACAAACTTATTCCAGGAACATACTTGATAAGAAGGCTAAGATATAATATATTTTTGGAGTCACCATCATTGTGGAATGGGAAATTAGTCTCCTCGTATAGTTTTGAGCAACGCTCACCCTCAGAGCTAGATTTTGGGGTTGTATTAGGCTCAATGTTCTTTTTCTTTACAACAGAGCCAAACCTATCTAAGTGTTGGCTTAGTTGATGTCGGGCCCCCATCTTATATCTTTAATCCACTCTCCGATGTTCCATTTTGGGCATGCGAGTTGTTAGAGTCTGACACCAGTTGTGGGATAGCAAATTAATTGCCTTCTAATTTGTTCCCTCTAATTTTTAATGATGAAAAATTCCCAACTAGTCCGGTTACCTTTGTCAAAAAAATAAAATTGCAAACTGTGTCCAAATGTATGAAGATGATGCAGGGTTTAGCATTACACATGGATTATCATCTAGCTCTAATTTACACAAGTGGCATTATCAATTATTAGCGACACTTTAAGTTTGTGCTCAAAATGTTCTCTTGACTGCCATAAATTAAAGCATGGATTCATCTATGCTGTTCCTCCCTTCTCCCAATCATTCCTATTTGGCTTACATAGATTACCATCTAAGCTCTTGAAAGTTGAAAGAAGTAAAATGTTTCGAATGAACCTTTTCAAGTTTATGCTATTTAGAAAGTTTCCTCCTTGACCCCTTTAGAAAGATGACCTGACTTCTGTAATTCTGCACCTCTATACCTTATGCATGTCTATTTGTTAGTTTACAGCTGTTAAGTCTGTTTCCTTTTCTGTGTTCCAGGTACATGCATTCATCTTTGTCATGGCTGAAAAGGAAAATCAGTACCTTGCATATCTTGAAGATATGTATGAGGACCGGAAGGGCCAGAAAAAGTCAAAGTGAGATGGTTCCACTTTAATAGGGAAGTGAGAGGGGTTGTCTCTTTAAGAAATCCTCATCCTAGAGAGGTTTTCATCACTCCTTATGCTCAGGTCATTAGTGCAGAGTGTATTGATGGGCCGGCCATTGTCTTAACGCGGGAACATTATGAGAAATGTGTAGCTGTTTTCCCAAATGACTTGCTAACAAGAGTACATTTTTGCTTCAGACAATTTAAGGGCAACAGAGTAAAACCTTTTGAATTAGGTAAATTGCGCGGTTACCTTGATCAATCGATTTTCTCATGTTTCAGTCCAGATTTCTTTGAAGACGAAGAATTTAGTGCTAAGGATGATGTAAAAGTTGGAGCTAAAAGGCCAAGAAAGAAATATAAGGAGCATCAGATGACAGCATATGAAGAGTCTTACAAGAAGTTCAAAAATGGTTTTTAAGCAGGAAATTTAACTCCAATAAGCATGTTGGAAGTGAGCTCTGGTATGCTCCTAAGTTAGTGGTTAATGAGAAGATAGAATGTCTGAGCCAAGATAGTGGGATCCGAGGCTGCTGGTTCAGATGCACCATTGTAGAAATATCCAGGAGACAGATGAAGATAAAGTATGATGATATTAAGGATGAAGATGGATGTGGAAACCTTGAGGTATTTCCCCATACTTTTTAGAATACTTCATTACATGTTAAAAACTTCAACTCGGGAGAAATATGATTTTACCATTCTGGACCAAGATGAACTAGAATTTTGTTAATATTGTTACGTTTCGAAACTAACATCATTTTTACACATTCATCAACTTATAGGAATGGATCCAACATTTAGACTAGCCAAGCCTGATAAACTTGGAATGAGAAACTCTAACCGTCCAACAATCAGGCCTTCCCGCTTGTACTGGAAGATCTTGTCTTTGATGTGGAGCACCTGTTGATGCCTGGTGGAGTGATGGTTGGTGGGAAGGAATAATTGTCGACGCAGACAAATCAGAAAAGGAAACCTATAGAGTTTATGTTCCTGGTGAGTTTTGTTTTCAATATTGTTGCTCGTTATGCAAACATTTTCTCTTTATTTACTTCATAAACTGTTTTCTCCTCTTTTGTTATCAGGTGAGAGGATGTTCTTAAATATAGATAGGAAGAATCTAAGAATCTCAAGGGATTGGGTGGGACATCGATGGGTAGATATCGAGACAAACAGAGACATTCTTTCAATGATATCTTTGATCCAAGAAACCAAGATTTCTGTATCATCAAGTATTACTTCAGAGCGCCAGCGTGCTAGTACTATGGATCATAAAATTCACGCGAGTAGTGTGGATGAAGAAGCTGCTCGTGCTTCTACAGAAGCAAGATCAGTTGATCACCATTCAAAACATTCAATCGTGTCAATAATTGAGAAGCAAGAAGATGACATTACAGAAAAACGACTAAACTGATAACTCCTCTAGAGATATAGACTTGAATTAAGGATGAGAAGCATGCAACTGAAAACAAATCCGATGAGAATGATTGTAATAACAGCAGCAGCAGCAGCGGGCAGCGACAAGCATGACTTAGACTGCCAACTTAGCGATGATAATGATTCTTACAACACAGACATTGATAAGGACAGCAATGTGGAAAATCATCAGAACCTGAGATTGATGGGGGGAAATGCGAAACAGAAGTAATGGATATGGCGGTGTGATGTGTTACCACCGAAACAGATTCCAGTTTTGTTGCCAGGCACTGATGCTGTTCAACTGTACATAAGAGGATCGAATGAGGTTTGCTCGTAGTGTTAGGAATCGAGTGTCTTAGGTGTACAGGTTATCATTAGTTCCCACTACTTTATTAGAATCTGGAGATGCTCTCAATTATGAACTCTCTAATTACTAGGTCCTTCTACCATATCTGTAACGTTCCACTATCGAGTCAAATTGTTTTAAAAGTGTGTTGCACACAGTGTAATAGACAGATACATACTATGAACCTTGCATGTTGTAAATGCAGTATTTTATGGTGAAATCATTGTCACACAATATGGCTTCAGGCCACCGATCTTATTGAGCCGCTCCTATTGTCTGTTTCAAAAATGAGGGCTCATAAGCCAATTTAGTTCTGTTTTGAATGAATTTTGCATTACAGCACACAGAAAATTGAAGTGTGTGAAAGTTCAGAGTCTGAGCCATTGTTGTCCTTCTATGAACTTTACATCCAAAAAGGGTTCTGCTTCAGATTCATTGAGAGTCTTGGACCATGTTACTCTACCTGCTCTATTTGCTCCATTGCCTCTGCACTGGTATTCTCCAAACACTGTATGCCTGCAAACACAGAAAAAAGTCGTTTTTTTAAGACGGATCGATCTCAAGAAGATCATTGCTTACTCGTAGTATTTGGTGGTCACTTGTCATCAATATCCACCAAAAGGTGTTGTGTTAGCACATTGATTATCCATCTTCACTATCCGATACTCGAAATTCACTAAACACCTATTTGTCATATCAGACATATGATATCTCTATTCTCTATTCTGAATTAGAAGTTTCGAGTCTTACTGGCGCCTAGATGGTTGATTCCAGTCAGTCCAACCTTTTGGATCAATAATAGGATCAAAATCACATTTTGAATATATAATTCTTGAATATTCTCCCCATGCTCTGCCCAAAAAGACTCTTCCACTTCCTTTGATTTTACAATTAACAAAAGAGAAACCAGTATCTTGATCTGCTGTATCTCTGTGTTGTGCTGCAATTGCTCCATACCCTTTGGCTATTGAGTGGAGAGTACAATTCTGTTGACAATATATAAAAGAAAAAAATAAGTCAAAAGTTTAGAAGAATGGAAGCAGAGAAAATGACAAACATGTCGATAATGCGTGTCAGACCCTTCAAAAGTAAGTACATATTTGAAGGATCCGACATAGACGCAACAATATTATAGGAGAGTCCGAACAATATTAATAGGTAGGTAAGAGAATAAGTACCTTATAAAGTGACCTAGCATTTCCACAAATGAAATCAACAGATCCTTGAATATAACATTGGTAAAAATAATGTGATCCAGCATCATCTAAAAGTGTATCTTGTGATCCCAATATTCTAACTCTATACAAAACTGATCTATCACCATTTAATCTCAATGCCACTCCTTGCATTCCAACACCTTTAGGATCTGGAATTATTGTGTTCTGAAAAAAAAAAAAAATCACAAAACGAGTCGGTTCATGAAAAAAACAACGATACTGTTATAGAAAGATTTGACTTGTAACAACGTACGTACGTACCTCGATAGTGATGCCAGTGGCACAAAAATAATCAGATTCAACAGTTAGTGTGGCAGTTCTAGAAGTGCCTAAAATAGAACCATATTGGTCAGTATCAGAGGCTTTGTCATGACCAGAAATAATGGTTCTAGTTGTTTGATTTTGATCACCAACTAATGATATGAATGGCTTTGATGCTGGTATATGTACCTTTTCTCTACAATATAAAATATACATATCATTAGTCATTGACGAAATCAAATTTTTCACTAAAACGTTTAAAAGTATAAAAGGTAAATACGCAAAAAAGTTAAAAAGCAGATTTAACATCTACTATATATACATAACTTAATACTCGAGTACTAAACTGACAATATTCAGACATCACACGTAAAATAAGATTTCAACACAATACATCATGGGCTAACTAGAAAAAAGGAGTACTATGTTCATTGAAGTAATGTACTATCATTCTATGACGGAGTTATGATTTAAAATTTATTAATAAATTCGAAATTTGATTTTTTCAAAAAGTTAGTGGAGTAGTTACTAAATTAATAATATGCATATATATCATGATTTTTTTAAGACAAAACATTAGGTTTAGATCAAATTTATTGTGTTCGACCAAATTCGTAAGCTATATACTCTAGAGTCTAGTCTCTTGATCCTGAATTCATTAATATAAAATAATCTTTACATTATCAAAATTTACCTAAAGTATATTTACACGTAAGTTTTCTTTAAAATATTAAATTTATAAAGAAAATTAAAATATATATTTTCACTTTATCAATGCACAAAAGTTAAGTAATTTTATGAGGGGGTTGGTGGGTTAACCCACTACCATTTTATTAACTGTCGACTATTTCTAGTATATATACCCACGTCCTCAAGCTTAAATTAACTTCACACCAACTTAAAAAAATGCAAAAAAAATGTTTAAAAAATGCATATATGAATCAATACATGAGCTTTTAATATTTTTAATCAAGACAAGAAAGTAAAGGAAAGTGAATTTAAGTTATCTGTAAAAAATAAAAAAAAAAGTTAAAAGCAATCTGATTGTGTTAATATTTTTTACATATAGTTAATACATGCATCGAAACTTTAAACTCAAATAATATAATATCCTCGCAAAATCTCAACTTTATGGATTCTAGGTTTTAAAATAGCTTCAGTAACTGAGTTCTGAATTTAATTTTCTTACATATTAAACCCCTAGATTAGTCTTCATGATCATCACATGAATTAATCTATGCTGTTCATACTCAAAAAAATATATTCATATTCGAGTCGAGTTCTTCAAAATATACATTAACATTGTAGAATTCAACATATTCGATATTCTCGAGAAGTCAGAACAACATAAAAATTAACCAGAGTAAGAAGTTGATAAAAAGTCTACTAAAAATGCAAATTCTCCAAATATACTACTTTGGAGAATTTAACACAGACATTTTCAAAGAATCCAAACAACACGAGTTAATCATAGTAAAAAGTGTATAAAAAATATACTCTATAGATAAAATAAAAAAAATACCTGTAGGTTCCAGGATGTATGTAAATAATAACTCTTTGTAAATTATTTGAAGGAACTTTATCAACTGCACCTTGAACACTAATTGAATCTCCTTTACCATTTTGATCAACAACTATAACTCTTTTTAATGAAGATGAAGATGAAGATGAAGAACGCGATCGAATAAATTCATTTTTATTTAAATCCACCTTCATATCATCCCATGTTATAATGTAACAAGAATATTGATCACCACAAATCAAGAAAAAAATCACAACTAAAGTGCTAAAATCACTTAAATTCATCATAAACCCCCCAAAAAAATATGAAGAGTTATGGGCAAAAAGCAAGTAAGAAGTGAAGGCAATAAATATAAGAGCCTATAGTACTTGTGTGTAGTATGGTTTTTATACAACTTTTTTTTATTTTTTTTGGCATAGTAGAAATATATTTATGAAATTATGAACGTTGGAATTTGCATGTTACATAATTTCAAGAACCTCTAAAGTTTTTTAAAGTTAGTAATAATAATAAATAAATAAATAAATAAATAAATAAAATGGAGAGTGAAATGTGTAAAGATTGAGGGGTAGTTTTTGTTAAGAAGTAGTTGTGAAATTTCAAGAGGTGTTTTTTTTCTTCGAAAAGTTGCATTATAACCGCTATTTTTATTTTATTTTTTAAAAAAAACATTGGCTAAAAATCAGCATCTTTTTCTCTTGCTTTTTAATTCAACGTGTTTTAACTATAATTGGAAAAAGAAAAGAGTATGGGGTGTTACGGGTGGAAATAATTACTGACATTCAGTGTTTATATCAAATTAATAAATATATATCCTTTTGTGTTTATACTTTATACGTACACTTTCATCACATAAGTGGTTATAAAAGCAATAATACACCCCGTAAAATCTCACAAGTAAGGTCTCATTATCTGGGAGAATAAAATATTAGTAGATCATTTTCTTAAAGAGATTGTTTTTAAAGGTCAGTTGACTCGAGTATAATATATTAAAATAAATATGAAAAATTTTAAAAAAAAATGATACTTTTATCACTTGAATGGTTAATTGGTAAAATTAATTACTTCGTTAAATTATTTTATTACGATAAATTGATATAATTTGGTGTAAACGAAATAAAAAAATTGTGAGGTAAATGTGTGACGTTTCCAACCGGCGCCTCTTTTCGTTTCTTTTATTTTGAAACTAAATTTATAGACAAAAAAGTACGTCTATTCATCTTAACACCACCGTGTGGAGAAGATTTTTCCGTTTCTTAATTATAGATTTCGATTTTTTTTAAAAATAAGATGTCTCTTAAGAGACTAATTATAGATCTCGAGTTAACATACTATAATCTGAGGCGAAGTTAAAAGTTCGATTATGTGTTTGATGAATTCAGTATTTATATCAAGACATTTATTGAATATATACCGTTTTAAATTTAAAACTCAATTATAATTAGTTTTTATTGTTTTTCTTAAAATTTAGAATCTATAAGATTGAAAATTTGGCTTTCCTTCTAATTACAATATGTGAAAAATTTATTATCTCACAAGTTCTTTTACACTTGCTAAATTTATAACTTAATCAAGGACAAACTAAATATTTCGAGAGTCCAAAGTTTAAAAAGACACATTTTAAACTAAAATTTGATTCCAAATAGGTCAACTAATATTGAAATACCTATTGGAAATTAGACAAATGACATAAATCATTAATTTATTATAACTTATCAACAAATTGTTACTATTAAATATAAATTAATTTTAATTTTAGTAGAATGTTAAAGTTATTTTTCTGCGACCTATGATAAATCTAAGTTCAACCACAAAACTATATTTGATGATTACGTTGACGTAAAATATTTTATTCATCAAATATTTTTTTTTTCCCCAAACCAAGTGCTTATTAAATACTTTGTTCCCCAAGATTATACCCGTGGATAAGAGATAGCTCCTCAAATTTAACGGTTAGCTATAGAGCTATTTATCATAAAGATTTTGAGATGAGATCATGTGATGGTGTTAGGGTTTTTTACTATTATTATTTTCATTTGATTAGAACTCGGAGAAAATCTTGTTATGGCGTTATTACCAAATAGATTTAACAGTATACAATCTTTAATGTGACCTCTGAATATCAGAGGAAAACAGAAAAGACAAAAAAATATAGACAGTTAAAACATAAATAAAATCTCAATACTTTTTCACATCCACTACTAAAAAAATCATTTCATACTATCAATATTCTAGAACACACTTATAAATATGAATAAAATCTCAAAAAAAAAATTTGTTTGGTGTTAAGTATTCTATAAATTTGAATTTGTTTACTTCTAGTAAATCACTCTTTATTAAATACAACACATAATGCGATCATGAATAGATAATTAAAACACCAACATAAATTATGGTATAGTAATTTAATTATTTCACATTTTACAAGAAATTCTGAATTAAATACCTGAATATAAAAAAAAAAAAAACAATTAAAACATAAGTGAAACCTCAATATTTTTCACATCCAATATTAAAATATTCATTCATACTATCAAATATTCTAGAACACACTTATATAAATATGAAAAAAGAAAGGCTATGACACAAAATATTGATCAAACATAAAAGGAAATAGACTCTTATATCTTACCTATAAAATATATAAATGAAAATCTAAAAAGCAAATTTAGCCTAATTTTTTTCTTTTTGCACTTTGCAAAAAGTAATAAAACATAATTAACCTAAATTCTAAGCCATTCATTTCCACCAATGAAGTCTCTTTTCATGAAGGGTTGAACTTGTTGTTGAGTGAAATCATTAGACCATGGCACTCGACCTGCTCTATTTGCTCCACTTCCCTTGCAATTGTATTCTCCAAAAAATGCATGCCTAAAAAAAAGACATTTCGGGATCACCATTTAAATCATACTTTGAAGTATGTAAAAATCTATACGTCTATCTACTTCAAAATAACTTTAGATATACGAGTCTAAAATCGTCTAAAGAAACTCGGTCACATATGACTCAACTTTAGTCATATGTCATACATTTTCTTGACTTGCACATCTATCCACAATACAACTTTAGATATACGTGTTTGAAGCTGAGTCGGAAAACGTATGAAATTCATATACATATGTATTAACTTTAGGCATATGTAACTTCATACTTATTTCCGATGTTGTATATCTCAAGTTGTTCTCAAGTAGGTAGTATTAGAACATAAACAGAGTTATTGTACAATATATTATACTTGCTAGTCAACAAGAGTCCTTATAGTACTTTAATTTTGTCTTTAATGACTTAAACTTTGTGTGATTGTTTATTATATATATTCAAGGCTCACGAGAAGAGCGTAACAAGTACTATAAGAACTGTTGTTGACTAGCAAGTATAATTGTACAATGACTCTATTTATGTTTTAATAAATTAAAAAGTGAGTATAAACTAAATAGCGATATCGAAAAAAGTAATAATCTTACTCTTGTCTAGATGGTACGTCCCAATCAGACCATCCTTGTGGATGAATAAGTGCATCAAAATAGCATTTTGAGTAAATAATCCTTGAATATTCTCCCCAAGCTCTGCCTAAAAATACACTTCCACTTCCAGTAATTTTACAATGAACAAATGAGAATCCAGTATCATCATAAGGTGATTCTCTTTCATGTGCTGCAATTGCTCCTGATATTCCCACATTGTCTGGAGCTATTGAATGTAGTTCACAACTCTGTTAGAGAAAAATTAAACGAGTGAGGCTTGTTCAAATGATAGAGTAAGTCAATCGACTATCGAGTTTCAAGTATGTGGGGGTGAGAGAGAGCTCTTATAAAGTCTATAACAATTGGTACCAGAGTAGGTCGATCAACGAGGTAGCCTGGACACATACTACTAGAAATAAAGGTTTTTCTCAATCGCGAATGAGTGAATTATTTGTGTTACATAACAACACTCATTTCCCCAATGAACCAACTCTATCATAAATGTAGGGTGGAAAACAGAAATAGAATCTTTTTCACTAAATAAGAGAAATTTTCTAATTTTTGGAATGAAAATATTATTTTCATTTTCATTTAATCTCACCAATTTAATCAAAATATTTCTAAGAAAAGTCACGTAACATTTTTATTAAGAATATCGAGTTTTTTTTTTAGTAGTGATCACTTTTTAATTTTTTTTGAATGAAAACATTACCTTATGTTTTATCCTCGCCAATTCGATCAAACTATCTCTAACAAAAGCCACGGAACATTTTTCAATAGGAATATAGTGTTTTTTAAGTAGTTATCATTTCTTTCTATTTGTACAAGTCTTGACATACAGAATAACCTAGTCCGATACTTATACTGTTCATGACAAATAACAAGTACTAGTAGCATATTCGAATATCAACAAAGCTGACTTGAACACTATCGATATTCTTTTTATAAAAAAAAAAGATAAAAGAGACAAGAACCTGAAAAAGTGATCTAGCATTGCCACAAATGAAATCAACAGTTCCTTGAATGTAACACTTGAAAAAATAATGTGATCCTTTATCATCATAAAGTGTGTCTTGTGATCCCAAAATTCTAACTTTGTACAACATTGATTTATCACCAGCTAATCTCAATGCCACACCTTGCTTATCATTTTCCTGACGCATTGCAGCCACAGTATTCTAACAAAATAAAATAAAAAACGCGTTTATATGAGTTTAACTGAATTTATTTAATAATAAGACCACGTTCATTATGTATCGAATTTTGAGTATACCTCAAAGGTTATGCCAGTTGCACAAAAATAATCAGATTCTACAGTAACTGTGGCTGTAGCAACAGTGCCTATTTCATTGCCATATTGATCTTTATCACATGCCTTAGAATTCCCAGTAATTATTGTTCTTCCAGGATGATTTTCATTACCAATTAATGAAATAAATGGCTTAGAAGATGGAATAAACACTTTTTCTCTGCATAACAAAAATTAAAAATAAATAAATTATGTTGTCAAATCTCAACTTGACACACAAAACGATAAACAGAAGGGTAATTTTAATGTATTGCCCTTATAATTATTATTTTGATTTTCTATACTGAAATTAGATAACAAGATACTTTTATTATACTCGATAGGTAAAGATGAATAAAAAAAGTAAAATTAATTTCACCAGTGCGACACGACGCTATAATTAAGAAATAGATCTAAAATATAAATTTTATGGTTTCAATATGTAGATACTCATTATTAAATCTATTACATGTTTATAATTATAGATCTAAAATTAAAAAGAAATTAAATATTTAATACTACTTATTATATATAGTCTATAGATAGATATGTATCTACTGAAATATAAATATTTGCTTTAAATATGTGACAAAAAGAGAACATATATTAATTTCGAATGTATCAAACATTAAATTATTTTTAAAACAAAAATCTTAATTAAAACAAAAAAAAGTAACACCAATCATGACTATTCCTATGTGTGATTCCATATCTAACAAAAGAAGTAAATTAAAAAAAACATACGATTTGAATCTAAAACATCGTGATTTTTTTATACAATCGATACATATAGATATAGATAGATAAATACCTATAAACTCCGGAAAGAACAAAAATTTTAATTCGTCGAAAATTAAAATTGGGGACCATGTCGATTGCACCTTGTACAGTAACGGAGTCTCCGTTACCCCTCGAATCGACTACGATAATTCCATGAGACTTACGTAAATTTCCATTTCTTATATCAATATTATCAAAATTTATCTTAAAATCGTTCCACGTAACGTAAGGTCGAGCCTCCATTTTACTAGCACAAAAAATGAACAAAAACATCAAACTCCAAACGTTGATAAAAAAATTAAACTTCATCTTGAGAAGAAAAAAAAATAGTATTTTTTGTTTTGGAGTTTAATTGAGATGGAGATAAATGAAGTATAGTTAATGAATTTATTTATAGGTGAAATTGAAATTTGATTTGAAAGAATTCTAATAGTAGAAGAATATTAAATTATGTGATTATGTGAATATGATTATTTAGAGATAATTATAATTAATATTCTTATAATGTGTGTTGGTTTAAAAAAATTAAGTATTTTTATTTATTTTATATTATCGAAATACTAGGGTGTATAAATAAATGCATAGTCAAAATTCATTGAAAAATAATCAATTTTTTGTGGATTTCATACTTAAAAAGGTCTGACTTTAAGTTATCATTACCGTGATGTTTTTGTGTAATAAAAATTACAATATTTCAGTGAGTTTTCAGTTATCAATTTATTTAAGTTTTCGTAATGTATGACAGATTCACTTGGTTATTAAAATCGAAATTTATAACATTATCATGATGTTTTCGCATTAAAGATAACTATATTTCGGTGAATTATTAATTATCCGATTTATTTAAATTCTCATAACGTATCACAAATTCTATCGTTCCCCAACTCTTTCAAGTATAAGAATGTGTTCGCATTAAAGATAACTATGTTTCTGTGAATTATTAATTATCGACTTATTTAAGTTCTCATAGTATCACAAATTCTATCGTTCCCTAACTCTAAGAATTCTATTTATCATTAACAACAACATTGGCGTTTTTTAGTTTTTCCTTAGTAAAATATTGGCGCCTTTTTAAACTTATAATGTATTGCCCAAATTAATAATTGAAGCTATTAAATCGCAGTAAACTCAATTTTCTAAAATATTTAACAGAATTAAATAACATTAATATTGAGGTTGACTAATTATATAAAGTAATTAAGAAATGTCTCAATTCAATTATTTTCATTTAATTGTATATCATACTTTATACTAACTAATAATTGACATTTTTAGAACAAAGAAAGAAGAATTGAAACAATAGTTTGATGGGCTCATAAAATGGGCTTCTTAAGTGGCTAAAAATTTCCAGCCCAACTTAAACCAAAATGCACAAAGATGAGGCCCAATTTAATCAATTCTAAATTATTTGCGGGGGCATAATTTTATGGTCATTAAATCTCATTGATTTAGGAACTAATTAATTAGATATACACTAGTTTGCAATATTATAGGTCTTATCAAATTTTGGTGTGTCCAGATATTTCCAGATACATGGGATCAAAATTAAGTGTAATTTATTCTATATACAATGTATCTAAATGAATTCGCATGTATCAGATACATGCAAATATTACAAATCATACTAAATTTTGATACGTCAAGATACATTCTGATACATTTATCTAGGGATAATGGTGTCAGAAATAGGTGTAATATGTCTAAATACATTATATTCAAGTGAATTCGCATGAATCTAGGATACATAGACAAATTTCGTTCGCCTCTCTTCTAATTTCACTTATTTTGATATGCATATAAGTGTATCGAACTTGAAATTCGATATGAAATTATTAAATAGTAAGATAAATTATAATTATTTCAAATTACAGAAAGGAATAACAGATATGATAGAAATATTTATATACCAAATATTTTCTACTTTCTCCGTTTAAAAATGAATGACCTTCTTTTCTTTTTAGTATGTTTCAAAAAGAAAGACCTCTTTCTTTTTTTGGTAACAACTTTCTATGTGGCATGTTTAAGGCCACAAGATCAAAGGACAATTTTGTACATTTAACCTAATTTTAATTTAGGACCACAGGATTCAAAAGTCTTTCTTTATACTCTTAAACTCCGTGTCAAGTCAAACTAGGTCATTCTTTATGAAACGGAGGAAGTATTATTTTTGCGTGGGCGTAATTTTATGGACATTAAATCTTATTGATTTAGGAACTAATTAATTAAATATACACTAGTTTGTAATATTATAAGTTTCACCAAAATTTGGTGTGTCCAGATATTTTCAGGTACATGAGAACAAATTTAGGTGTAATTTGTTCTAGATAGATTGTATCTAAGTGGATTTGCATGTATCGGATACATGCGAATATTACAAATCATACTAAATTTTGGTACGTCTAGATACATTGAGATACATTTATATCGGGATAAAGGTGTCAGAAATAGGTGTAATCTGTCTAAATACATTGTATCCAAGTGGATTCCCATAATCTATAATATATAGACAAATTTCGTTAGTCTCTCTCCTTATTTTGATATGCATATAACTGTATCTAACTTGAAATTTAATATAAAATTATTAAATGATGAAATAAAATATAATTATTTCAAATTATAAAAAGAAATAACAGATATGATAGAAATATTTATATATCAAATATTTTCTCTTAGTTTTATATTTTCGTGTCGTAATATTTCACATAGAATATTCTACGTCCTTAAAGAACTTATGTCTTGGTATAAGTTTAGAATCTAGTGGCTATTAAAGATCAACTCACTCAAACCATGCAATTATATGAATTATTAATGTGGGGGTATTTGATCATAAATAATTTGTCTTTCTGTTACTACAATTATTTAAAATACTGATGAAATGTTGAAAAAAATTATTTAATTGAAATAACAATTTTTAATAACATTATCTAAATACTTATTTAAAACAGTGAGAATCGACTCCTTTATTCTTGACTATATATTTCAAATTCGAATCTGATTTTGAGGTCACTTTATTAGAATACGTTTTAATTCTAATATAAAACTTTAACATTGAGTTTTAAGGCATGTAACGGATACCATCAAATGTGAACAATATCAAGAAATTATGAATATTGAATCGTCTTTTTTAAAGAAAATTCTTCTTCCAATGTAAAATTTTTAAATTTAAATTCAAATTTAATTAAATTTTAAAATAAATACCAAATCTCGAACGAGAAATGAAAGAAAATCTAATCCTTGTTGTAGGATGCGGTGACCTCTAAAGAAGTTGAAAAGGCAAATGCTTTTTAACTTCCAATGGTTCAAAATTTAGATTCATGAAGCACTTCCAACCATACATATATTATTATAATTTTTTAAACCAAAGTTTTTACGATCATAAAAATAATTGACCCCACCAATAATATTCCCATATTTTTTTGACTAATATCTTATATTATTATGCTATGTGTTCTGTTTGTGATGCCAAATTCGAATATCAATTTTATCCACTTAGTCCTCTTCTCGAAAAAGGGGTGGATGTATACTTTACGATATAAATCACTAAAATTTAGTTACTTTAGTTTAAATTCGAAAATTCCCTTATTCACTTGTTTTTTTGGAGTTATCGATGAATTTATCAAATTTAATAATTTTTAGTTCAAATTTAAAGATTTTTTATTTTTTTATGATAATATTCTTTTTGTCTTTTAATACGTTTCATTTTCACACAGTTTTATATGTCGTACCATGCATTTTATTCACTCTCAAGTCTCATCTCTTGTAATAAAGTCGTTAATATGGCTTAGGCCTGTTGGACCGGCCTGACTTAACCCGGGATTTAGTAGGGTTGGGTTACGATTTTTGGAGTCCATTTAAGAAAATGTTTTTTTTTAGCCCGACTTAAATAAGTCTGCTGATTTTGTGGGGCTTGAGAAATATCGGTATAAAAAATAATTAAAAAATATAATATAATATTAAAATTTTAAATTAAAGAGAGTCCAAACTCAAAATAACTAAGTTAATATTTCTATTTAGATATTTATACTTTTACTTGAGAAAATATTCAATAAATATTATAAAGATAATTTTATTTGTGAATTTGATTAAAAAGCAATAACATTAACATCATGTAATATTGTTTTGTCGATATTTATGATAATACTTTTAAATTATAATTTATAATTTAATTTAATAATTACAAATACTAATACTCCCTCCGTTTCAAAAAGAATGTCCATATTTACTTTTTAGTTTGTTTAAAAAAGAATGACCCCTTTCCTTTTTTAGCAACAATTTACTTTAACTTTTCACGTGACATGTTTAAGACCACAAGATTAAAGGGCATTTTGGTACATTTGACATAACTTTAATTTAGAATCACAAGATTAAAAAATCTTCTTTCTTTTCTTAAACTCTGTTCCAAGTCAAACTAAGACAATCTTTTTGAAACGAAGAAAGTATGATTTTTTAAAAAGTGGGCTGGCCGGGCAAGCCTGTAGCCCACATACTTGTGGGTTTGGCAGACCATTTTCTGGCCTACACCAAAAATAGGCTAACCCGACCTGATCCGTAAAATATCAAATCTGTATGGATTAGTCCGGATGGGATGGGCTAGCCCATATTGACAACTCTATCTTGTATATTTGTCTAAATTGCTTATAAAAGCTTTTAAAATAATATTTATTGCTCACATTTTGAACTCAAAAATATAAATAAGAATTTCTCTTATTGACATATATATTTTTCTTTCGAGAAAACATTATTCTTTTTGTTTTTGTTTTTCATATGGTGTTTAAGCCCACATTCAAATAGTGTATATTACTTTTAATAAAATTTTCTCCAAACTCAAATATACTAATTAAGAATAAAGCAGTCTCAACACGCTACACAATCCTTATGAGTAGTTCTTTTCATCTCCCAAAATGTCAGACAATTCATTTTAAATTTGTCTTGTCAACAATATTATATATAGCCACTTGACCACTATAGTTACTATGAAATTTTACAATTAAATGATCGGCACATATTAATTATAAATAATAAATTATATATAAAATCCAAATCTTCAACTTCCAAGGCACTTCCCTACTGCTAGGAAAAAATTAATGAAAATTCATCGGAGTTGTATTAATTACACAAGACTTTGAAAAAAGTGGATTGAATAATATGGTTGGAATTAGTCAAATTACGTTGAAATATACGTAAAATTAAAGTATCACCCAAATTAAATCGAAATAATATCTGTAAACAAAATGTTGTTTCTCGTTTCATTTTTTTTTTTTACACTTTCTTCCTTTTAATTGGTCTAGCAAAAAAATGACACTATTAAAATTTGAACTTTTTATTTTACCTTTTATGAGATATTTTATAATTATTCAAGCATTTATGGTTTATTTTTAAGTATAAATTTTGATTTTTTTTTAATTTTATATTCAGTCAAATTACTTTGTGCATCACTCAAACTTTGCTAATACTAAAATAAATTTACTTATATTATATTTTTTAAAATTAATTTATAAAATTATACTGAATACATTGTCGAATCGTAAATAATTATGGTTTGAAGAAGTCTTTGATAAGGTAGGGCCTAGTATATAGTGGCGGTCCCATGCCTCTTTGAAGAAGAAATCTTCCAGAATAATTAAATAAACATGTCATCGCAAACGTCACATTATATTTCTTTTTAATGAATGTGATTGGTAATATTTTATAAGAAAAAATAATTGTTGTTTAATTAATTATTTATAGTTTAGCCTAATAAATAAATGTTAATTTGCTTTTGATCAAGTTGGACTAGATTTCTTACTTACCTAAGCAATGAGCTTTCCTTCTTGAGCCTAAACGACTTTGAGGATGAGTTCATCCGTCGAAAAATGATTGATATGAATATGTCATATAATTTACGATATTATTATAAAATAACATATGTATTTATTTTCTAACATTTTTTCACACGTATAATTAAATTTGATATACATATTTTAAAAGGGTTCTTTAAATATATCTGCCGAATTGAGTCATTTGATTAGGGTGTCCTTAGGTTCTCGAGGGGGCGGTACATGAGTTGAGATCGAGTTTGTATTATTACATCATTTTCATTTTTAACCAACAATTAAAAAGAAAACATATGTATATTCAAGTACTGAAATAATTCGTCCACATAGGCGAAATTCATAATTTATATTTAGACGTTAAAATATCGTATAAAAATATAAGACGATAAACACATCGATATTTAACATTTTTTAGTAGTGCTAATAAATTGTCTTACAATTATTACTTGCTAAACTTTCTTAATTTGTTTATGAAAACAAATTATTTACTCCACAAATAAATAAAAGTTACCAAGTTCAGCTCCCAAACTTTGGTCCCAATTATTATTATGATAAATTGGAGGTTTGCGTGTACGTTTTTTCAAACGACATGTTTGTCATGTACTCATACGAGTTTATCGATGTAAATAATTTTTATATTATCGAACATAAGGACAAAACTGGTGTTAAGATAGTCGAATTCAATTAAATTTAATAGATTTAGTTTAAACTCTGTTTATATTTAAAAATTATTAAATTTTATATCGTTCAACTTTAAATAATTAAAATCTTAAATTAATAAACTTCAAAGTCTTAGCTTTACTTCTCACTGTCATATTATTTTTACATATTCAGTACAAAATATTAACATATTTTATTTACTAGCAGTATATGATGTTAAGCACAAACGCGAGTTTAGTTTTTTATTTTGTTGTTATAAGAAAATATTTATAATTGCACATAAGAGATAAATTCAATTATAAAAGTATTAAGAAGATTTAAGACGTGTGACTCCTGTTTAAAAAATTATTTGCTCAATTAATTCGTTTGTAAACCTAACTTCAAACATTATAAATCATTTTCTCAAACAATTCTTTTGTAAATCTAACTTCAAAAATCATAAATTATTTTCTCAATCAATTCGATTGTAAACCTAACTTCAAAAATTATAAATCATTTTCTCAATTAATTCGTTTGTAAACCTACCTTCGAAAATTACAAAGTTAGTGTTTAACGAGTAGTGTATTTTTGTCATGGAAGTAATTTTTCTCCCACCAATAGACTTTTAATTTATTAATATTACAAATTATAAAAATAATGAATAAGTCACCAACTATACTAAGATTCAATTAATATTACTTGAATCAATCAAATACTTATCCTTTACTAAAGATTCCTCAAAGACTTTTTGGTCATCCAAATATTATTTTAATTTATATGATTACACAAACTACAATAGTTGTTTCTTTCCCATGTAGATTCCTAGAAATAGTCAAATTACATTTGTGTAAGTTAATTAGTTATATAAAAAATAAGGATATGTTTGTAGCATCTTAAAATTAAAAATAAAATGTATTTATTATCTGAATAACTTATTCTATTTTCCGAACGATTACTTAACTTAAAAATTAGAAATATATTTTTCATTTCATATTGTGGCTGCGTTTCTAAGACGTAGGAAAATATGTCCCCACATGGCATTTTCAAAGAATATCCATCTTCCCTTGTCAAAAGTTGCCAAAGAAATTATGTTTATTCCTAAAATCTTAATACTTTTTCACATTATAATATGTGTAACATGATTTAATTAAAATAAAATATTTTATTACTATTTCCATTTTAATTCTTTTCTTATATTTTAATTTAACATGAAATATAATAAAGCAAAAAAATATATTAACAAAATTAAAATTAATATTTCTCTAAAATAAGAGAATAAGTCAAATTTTATAATTTAGTACTATCAATGGAAGTCTTTTTGGAGTCCCTATTATAATGGAGATTTTTCTTTTTTTTTTAAAAAAAATAAAATAAAATAAAAAAATAAAAAACATAGAATATATCAAAATAGATCACTCATCAATTATGTATTATAGTAGAATTATTCGAATTCCTTCTTATTAATCAGATATCTAATTCTTTAAATTTTAGTTTTGAAGACAAATCATTTTGGAAGCATAGTTCTTTAAATTTAGTTTTGAAGACAAATCATTGTGGAAGCATAGTCTTAGAGACGGTCCTTATAATGCATAAATTTAAATTAGTTAGGCTTCTATATAAGAATTAAGCAATATCGATTTATTATTATTATATTTTTCAGAAAAATAGTAGTTCCCTCCATCCTTAAGTAGGTACGAAGGAAATTCTATTGAGAGTATGACCCTTCGAAATGAGTTTTGCAATGTATAAATCTGAATAGCATCGATCAAAAATTAAAAAACTAAACAATAGTTCTTTTGTCAATAGTTTACTTAAATTTGAATTTGGAGTATGATTTTCTTAAAATTGAGTCATACAATATACAAATACAAGTTTAGATCAGTTAAATTTTAATACGATTATCAAATACGTTACGATAAAAGTAAAAATAAAATAGTTCACTCAAATGAATGGCGTTGGGCCATAAACGTAGGCAACAAAATCCACAATTTTCTCTTCGCTCTATATATACTTGTCTTTCTTCCTCAACGCCACATATTCTCTTCTCTACCATTTCTATGTACTCGAGTTTTCTCGGATCATCATTCCCTCTAACACCACTTTCTTCTCCTCACAATTCCTTCAAGCTTTCATCTTTAACAATGGCCGCTTGTATTCACGCTTCAAGAACCAAAAATCCCCCAAAAAACCCACTTTCTCGTGACCCAAACAAGCCCCAAATCGATAACCATGTCTACAATTACGTCAAATACTGCCGACCCACTTTCCCTGACCTTGTTTCCTGCAAACCCATTTCAGAAAAAAGCTCGAAAATCGAGGAGTTGGGAGATGAGTTATGGCTGAAAATGAAAGAGGAAGCTAGGTCAGATATTGACCAAGAACCAATTTTGTGTAGTTATTATGTTTCTTCAATTCTAGCTCATGAATCCATGGAGAGAGCTTTAGCTAATCATCTTTCTATGAAATTGGGTAATCCTAATCTTCCTAGTACTACTTTGTTTGATTTATTTATTGGGGTGTTAACAGAAGAAACAGATATAATTAAATCTGTTAAAGCTGATTTAAGAGCTGTTAAAGAGAGGGATCCTGCTTGTATTAGTTATGTACACTGTTTCTTGAATTTTAAAGGGTTTTTAGCTTGTCAAGCTCATAGAATTGCACATAAATTATGGTCTAAAGGGAGGCAAATTCTTGCTCTGTTAATACAAAACAGAGTATCTGAAGTTTTTGCTGTTGATATTCATCCTGGTGCTAAAATTGGTAAAGGGATTTTACTTGATCATGCTACTGGTGTTGTTGTTGGTGAAACTGCTGTAATTGGGAACAATGTTTCGATTTTGCATAATGTAACATTAGGTGGCACTGGTAAAGCATGTGGGATAGACATCCTAAGATTGGTGATGGTGTTTTGATTGGTGCTGGAACTTGTGTTCTTGGAAATGTTAGAATTGGAGATGGGGCTAAGATTGGGGCAGGGTCTGTTGTGTTGAAGGAAGTTCCGGCAAGGACAACCGCCGTTGGGAATCCGGCGAGGTTGCTAGGAGGGAAGGAGAATCCAAAGAGACTTGATAAGATACCTAGCTTCACTATGGATCATACATCACATATATCAGAGTGGTCTGATTATGTAATATAAAGTTGACAACTTTGAGTTTTGTTTGCTATTGTTTTAACTTTATATTTGATTAGTTAAAAGCCACGTTGCTCGGACTCACTTAAAATGCTGTTAGGACACGGACCGAGCATTTTTGAAGAATTCAAGCAACGTAGGTTAAAAGGTCCTCGAGGAATTTTAGTTCTAGGGAGAATCCAAGTTCTCTTAAATGCAGAGATGTTGTAACATATACCTTTTATGGTAACTGGTTTAAGATTTAAGAGATTACTGTACTAGTTTACTTGATATAGCAAACAGTTCAGTGTTGGATGAATTATCATCATGTTGGTATATGTCTCATAGGAGTAATTGCTTAAGTTCAAATGTGGACAGGTTTTGTGAGTTCAATTGAACCTATTGCTTTCGACTCGAACTATGTGTACATATTATAAAATAAATTGAAATGTATACATGTAACTTATTGTTACTTGGCAATTGGCATCTATGTTTCTTTGTTCTTTCCAGTGTTATAGTTGCAGAAATATGTATTGAACTTCTTCGCGCGTTATTTTGTCGTTTTTCTAAACTGTTAGTACTTCTGCTGGAAATCTAATGAAAGGCTTATTGCAATATTTGTTGTCTTGAACTGCTCGATACATCACACTAGTGCTTGCACCACCTGTGGCAGATTGAACAATAGGGTTCACAGGTTCTGCAGAACTAAAATGTGTCGCTCACCGCTGATAAAATGTTCTGAAAGAGAGATAACATCCATAAAGATCCAGTCTTGGATGCTGCAAAACATAGAACAGTATTTTTCTAGCTGTTACTTTCAATGAAAGAGCAGCATTGAAAAAGTTGAAACACCACTAGAACCAGAACGAACAAGTTTAAATTCTGGATTCGCCTATGGATGAACATACGTACCATGAAGAGAGCTTTGATATTGTTACGCATCAATGGAACATCAAGATTGCCTTCTTTCTGAATTCTTAGAAGAATATCAACTGCATTTACTCTGTTTTGGTGTAGGGTTTTACTCTCTATGCTCATTAATAGCATGTTCAAGTATCGCGTCAATTTGTTTATGAACTTTCTCAACCTTAGCTCTCATGCCACTGATTTTTCTCAGTGATTTGATTGAAGGGTAACTTTAAGTAGCGAAATTCCTGGTTTTACATATATTTACCCTGGGCGTAACTCGAAGTAGGCGTTTGGATATGAACGTGATCTGAACCCAAACGCCTACTTAGAGTTAGTTAGTTCGGAATGGACGTGATCTTGTCACACCTGTATATATTTTTAAATGTTTATTTTTGGTTGCATATGTATATATAGTTCGAGTGGATAAGAATGAGTTCAGTTGAACATACACGCAAATTCGCCTGTATGTTATAAATTGGAAAGAAACAAATAAAATCTTGTACCTTATCATTTCTACAGATTTTTTGGCATCTTGATAAGGCATTCTCAAATCAGACACAATGATATTTTGGACCAAGAGATGTATACATCTCAACATTTTATTCAGAAAAAGCATCAGGTTAGATTTCTTGATTTTTTTTTACCATTTTACCCTTTACATTAATTAATCTGGTTAATCCATCTCAGATTAAAAAGAACCAAGTTGTTATATAGGAGAGTGACATTTAACCATACTGATAATTATTGGACATCTTTTCTTAATGATTTAGTGAATTGAACTCCAAGTTTTTGGTTATTACTTCACACTAATGCAATCAAGAACTAATTTGTGCATTTATATGTATGCAATATTTAATAAAGATGTAAACATACATTAACATTAACAATAACAATGATCATGAAGATTAGTTTCTTATTAGCATTTTCAATTTACATTTGTCTATGCAGGGCAAAAGATAGTGATAATCTCTATGATGTTTGTCCTACCGATACAACCCGTAAGAACGTCTTCATAAATGGCTATTCATGCAAAAATCCAGCACAAATTACTGCTTCTGATTTCAAAAGCTCTGGTTTGAGCAAGGAAGGTGACACGGATAACTTTCAACGTTCATCGACAACATTAGTCACTGCTGCAGAATTTGCAGGACTCAACACTCTCGGGTTATCTGTGGCCAGGACTGATCTGGATGTAGATGGCGTGGTAATGTTGAATCGTGTGAATTATCTCATCTAAATGTTTAAACTGTTAACGAAAGCACACTTTTGGATTACTTAATTTGTAGTATATATGTCTCCGTATGCCCCTCATGCCTGCTATTGTATCATATTGTTTGAATTGTGTGATTATCTAAACGTGTTAGCGGTTAGAAAGAGCACACTTTTAATTACTTACTAATATCATATGTCTCTATGCGCCCCTCTTACCTATGTGCCCCTCTTACTGCTCTGATACCATATTGTTGAATTGTGTGAATCACTTCATTAGAGCGTACGTTCTTTTGGTTGCTTAATAATACTATGTTTCCGCAGATAATGCCACATGCTCATCCACGAGCTTCCGAGATGATGTTTGTTGGCAAAGGAGTGGTGATAGCTGGATTTATCGACACGAAAAGCCAAGTGTTCCAAAAGACTCTTAAACAAGGTGATGTGTTTATCGTCCCTAGAGGACTTCTACATTATAACTTGAATTCGGGGTTCGAATTAGCCACTGTGTACTCAGTGCTAAGCAGCCAGAATCCTGGTATGTTGAGTATATCAGATGCAATGTTTGCACCAGTTGTTTCGGAACCCATGAGAGACCTGATGAAGAAGCTGTTTTCGCGTTCAAATTTGGGAAAGAACCAGATTAAAAATGTGACATCGTTTCGTTATTAAACTTCATAACTTTGATCATTTTCGTTTCCAATATAACTCGTGCCAAATATTTATGACAGTCATCGCGAAATGTATATGTATATCTGTACTGTATATGACACTGAATATTAACTTCTCTTGAACTTTCAATTGTTTCATTAGTTCATGATCTTTTCATTTTAATACTGGATTTACTTTGACACCACGTGACGTGTGACACGTGACCAATCATCTAACAGTTAGAGACAGATTCAGAATTTGAGGATCGCGGAGACATCATTATCTTAATATCGATTATTGTATTATTTTGTTGTTGTTATTGTTGTTTTCTTTCTCCATTGTTGTTTTCAGCATGACTTCTTCACTACTGTATTTTCTATCCATATTTGATTTGCATTAATTGAGTCGGAGGTTTGTCGAAAATAATTTTTCTACTTTAATAAGATAGGATAAGGTTGTATACACACATGATATCACTCTATCTAGACCTCATTTATGAGATGCACGTACTCGGTATGTTGTTAATCGGTAATGACCATACGATTAGTAAATACATAGTATACATCTTGATAAAAAGCATATCATATATATTTATAATGTTTAGATCAACTTATATACTTGTAGTTCGACTATGAAGTTCATTTAGGTATGTACTACTCATCTACTATTTTTTATTTTTTATTTTTGAAAAAGAATTATTCAAATTTTGAAGTTTATAATATGTATTCTCATGAAAAGTGACAACAATTAAATACACACATACTTTGAGTTTGCCACAGAACATATTAATGAATGCATATAGTTTTTTATTGTTAATTATATATTGGACAGAGCCAGAGAAATAAGTGCCAAATTTTTGGGAAAAATGATTTTGGTTAGTACTCCCTCCGTTCGGTATTATTTGTCATAGTTTTTACTTTTAGAGTTTTTAGAGTCAAATTATAAAAACTTTGACTAACATTTTAAGATATATTTTTTTATCATATTAATATGTAAAAAATTATAATTTATAGTACTTTTATATAGTTTTAGAATATTTAATATTTTTATTTAAAATATCGAATTAATGTAATCTAATTTACCTTTGAAAATTAATTAAATTAACTTTCGATAAGCGAAATATCATAAACAATTCCGAACAGAGTATTATATTAATTAAAATTAAACTAGCTAATTAAGGATATCACTTCCCAATATCCCATCGACATTAATTACTTATCTCCCCCAATTTATTTATTTTTTGGTACAATTCTCATTCCCCCAATAAATTAAAGAATCTTTTGATTATAAATGACTTTTTAATTGAGAAAAGAGTAACCATTCTACTATATACACATATTCTATCAGTCTATTTTAATTGAGTTTTCATATTTTCTATCTACAAATTACAATTATATATATTTAAATTTTGATAAATTAACAATGAAATCATCATATCATGTTTAATTATCTCGTTAACGATTTTTTTATCGAATTATAATATTGTAATCTCTCAAATCAAGCTCAACTAGACATTTTGTCTTTTTTTTTTTTCTTCATATGGTCTTAACCATGATTTTGTCTTCAGATAAAATGATAAAATAAGATTTAATTCATTTCTTGGTCGACACTCACATCCAATTGCTGACTTTTCCACTCACATTAACAAAATATTTGTTTACTTTATATTACTCCTTCTATTATATTTTATTTAAAATAAAAGTGGAATATTTACTTTTTATTTATTTATTTATTAGAATAATAATATGATATGAACTTAAATAATAAATTGATAATTTATATTGTCGATCCCGATTAGGTGGGACTGAGGCATGTAGTATTGATAATTTAAGATCTTTTTATACTATTTGTACAAAATATTCAATTTAGAATTTTTTATTATGATTTCTAGTCGAATACTAAAAAATGCAGTTTATTAAGTTTTAAATAAATTACTTAGGTATATAATGCCACTAATATAGAGTCTTTGAGAAAATTATGAATTTTTATAAAATTTAAAATTAGAGTTTAGCTCCGCTTTTATTTGCATGCGTCAACATTTTGTAGCAAATTATCACACGTAAATCTTGAATCTAATCTTGAGAACCCAAAGATTCTTAATAAACAAAATGTTTTCTTTTTCGGAAAATGATTCGAAATATATCTGAATTTTGATCGAAATTACTGTAATGATATTAAATTTTTGAAAGGATATTTTACCCTGTGCACTATATAATAATGTATTTTAAAGGTATATATGTGTCCACGTGGACATAAAAAATATTGTATAATTATAAATAGTAATGTGTCCACGTGGACATAAAAAATATTGTATAATTATAAATAGTAATGTGTCCACATTGACATAAAAAATATTGTATAATTATAAATAATAATGTGTCCACGTGAATACATATATACCTTTCAAAATATATTGTTAAACAGTGCAGTAATTCGAAGGATAAAAGGTACTTTATGAAGGTTGATATCGTAACAATAATTTCGTTTATTAAAATTAAAATATTTTTTACGATGATATAATACAAGAAAGAAAAAAGAAGGCAACATGCATGGTTGGTAAATTTCCACCAAGGTACACACAAGTCAAATACGTATAGACTTTTATTTGTTGGGTTAATCGTCATATTTGCACTAATTATTTCATTTCCATTTGTTGAATATTCTCTAACATACTCATGAGTTTGATATTTTAAAATTTAATTTAAATAATACAATACTAAAAATAGATATTAAATATAGATTTATCATAGTTTAATCCAATCTAAGTCAACCAATTTTTGTGGGCTCATTTTTTCATAATTTACTTGATCATCAAGAACAAATAATATTAGTTCGAATTTAAATTTAATTAAATTTTAATATAAATATTAAATAATGAACGAAAACGAAAAAAAAAAAGTATTAAGTCAGAACCTCATCTTCCATTAACTCAAAGATAAAAAGAAACAAGAGAAGAAAAGTTGTGGCTACAAGCATGCATTACTATATTGCTGGTCCTTGTTGAAAGTAATCGATTCGTATTAGTGACAGAGCTAGAATTATTATTAAAATATTTAAAATTTATATAATTTTTTTTTTAATAATAAAGTCGACAAGTTATAATATCAATTATATACATATATAAATTGTTTTCTTCTAAAGAAAATTTAGATAAACTCTGTATCAAACTTCGTTCCCGCATGAATAAAAAAACATTAATTAATTTTTAAAAATGTAGAAGCAAAAACAAAAAGTAAAAAGGAAAAGGAGCACGAGATTATCTTTTAAAAAGAAAGAAGAAAGAAATTTAGTTATGGTCCCGTTAGATAGCAATATCAGAATCTATCGATAATCGAAATGAGATAGATAAAAATATATTTTATATATAACTTTAATATTTTAACGTAAAATGTATCTCGAAGTTAATTAATATTTAATTAATATAGAATAATATAAATTTATATTTTATCTTAAAATCATTATCTCTTTTGACCAAATAAAAAATGTATGCTTTACTGCTTCAATATTGGCGTACGTGCAACTCCCCAAAATGACATTATTAATAAATAATAATTCCAATGAGCACTTCCATTTAGGTGGAAGTTTGTTTTCAATTTCTTTTTTTTTTAAAAATGCAATTTTAATTTATTTATTGCAAAAACTATTTTTCCCCAACCAAATAGGAAGAAAGAAAACTTTTTTAACAAAAATTGAGAAAAAAATATTGAATCATTGATAAGAACAAAGGGGCATAGTTATCATTGTTTGACCTACGTTTATTAATTATCGAAGTGATTCATACTTAGTTAAAGTTTTTAAATTTTGAGTGTAAGGTGTCACCTTGAATGAACCTTGCAATTCACGATCCAAATTTAATTTAGACTTTAATGCGTATTTTAAATATCGGATGAAAAATAAAATAAATTTTTTATTATTTGAAATGATTTTATAAAAATTATAAATTGGTATGTCATTCATCTTGTTTCTAAACGAGTAGGAATTTTTTAACATAAACCCCTTCCCAAATATGGAAAAATATGATGAAGGGATATAGATGGATATTTATATAATTTTTATTCTTAATTAGGGATATTAATTTTTAAGTATATACAAATTTAGAATCAAAGATATTTATAAGTATTATTAATTGGTTTCAACAATAATATCAAATTAACAATAATATACAAAAGTTTTTATTTTTATTTAAATTTGATTGGAAGTCGGTTGAAAATAACCTTTCCTTCATAAAGATAAAAATACAATCTATGTACATTCAAACCTTCTCAAATTCAACTTATAAGATTAAATTGAGTATGTTATTATTTATTGTGTGTATAATTGTTTAAATACTCACACATTATGTGCTACACTCGTCACAACTCTCAAATTCGAGTCCTAATAATCACATCAACACAAAATACAAATCTAGATTAATCGAGTCAATAACCTCTTTCTTAAAAGATTACTATCTATATACATCGTAACATACTAAGACTCAATTTAAAAAATTAATACACACACGATATATACTATATCAAATATTAATCCAAATTAATCGAGTCAATAAACTTTCGAAAAATTTATCAAATAAAACAAAAAAGAGGACTTACAT
>CM040624.1:96584136-96689601 GCA_022817965.1 Solanum lycopersicoides | reverse complement strand
ATCACTATCCAGCCCTACTTTCACAAGAAAATACGATGGAGAAAAGTAATAATATATCAGGGTCTAAAAATGATATCTAATATAGAATCAACTTTTGAATATTTTCATATTGAACTAGTTTAGGAACAAACTTGTTTTGTGCTTCACCAGCTAAACAGATACAATATCAACATTATTATTAAATTGTTCATTTCCTGCGCAACATTGGTAAACTCTCTCTCCGTATAATATTTTCGTCTCAATTCATATGACACTATCTCTCAAACATGTGTAATTCGATCCAAACTCTATTTAATTGAGAATTGTTGACTTGAAACGATATTTTAGTAACACTTTTTTATCTGAACAAACTTTTTATTGATCCTATGTACCTAAAAAATCACAATTTTTGGGGGGAAAAAAGATAAAGAAAAGAGAAAACAAACAATATTAGCAATATGGTTGGATTCCTAAAGTGAATTACTGAACACCGACCATAACGTTAAGTCCTCTCGAAGACAAACTTAGTGGGTTCACCTAAGTTTGTCTTCATACTAGGCACCTAACGGTACTATTATATTACTTGCTCATTGCTAAGTTTTCAAGGAAAAAATATTCATGAGTATATTATCTATATTTTATTTTATTTTATTTTGTACGTCTACCCATTTCTCAACAAACTTAGATACATATTTTATTTAGGAAAAATCCTTTCGCACAGATTTTTTTTAATGATCTATGTTAAGATAAAGAATCTAAAATTTTATGGTTCACAACTGATTTAATTAATTACTATCATATAATTGAAGTTCTCACATTTTTTTGTATGTAAAATTTAGGCATAAAAGGTTGAACTTCAATCATACATACATAAACTTTAGAAAAAAAATAGTCATATAAAATTTCAAATATTTTATCTGAAAGAAAGCAATTTGAAATGGTTCGAAATAGATAAAACCTATAAAATTTTATAAATATAGGGCATGACTTGAACGATTACACCAAAATCGAGTATATCTACGCTTTCATATGGGTTGCTTGGTAGGATATATAAGAATAGTGTTGGATATGGTATATTAATAATGTTGGTAGTAATTATGCTAAAAATAACATGCATTGTATAGTTTTTAAAAAATAATATTCGTTTACAAAGATAAAATAATTAGTGGAAAGAATGTGAAAAAAGTTTTAAAGGACAATTGTGCCTTTAACTATGCTAATGCATGCATTAAAAACTTTTGCATTACTAACACTATATATTTTCATGTGTTAGTTATACATACTTTGATACCAAATAAAGTGGCATCACTAATGCAAGCGTTAATACATAGCTTGAAAAGGGTATCAAATAAATACATAAAGCTAATACATGTATTATTTTTCTAATACACCGACCCCGAGGGATTCCATTTAAAATGGGTTTGGGCCACGATCACACTTATTAGGATATGGACTTTAAAGCCTGAGTACGATCGGTCTATAAATTAACCCTTGCTTAAAATTTCAATTTGCCATCATAATCTTTCAACCTATGTTTGTCGGACTAGGGTCCACAATGACACACTTTCGGCCTCCCTAAAATTCCCTATCACAATACAGTGAAGATTGATTGAGAATTTTGAGTGAAACGAATAATGGGATTTCACAAGTAACCAAACCAATTCCTATCATTTCACACCAAAAATGGTATATTTTTGAGTGTTTGGACCATCAATACTTAATGAGATGATGGTAGGATAAATAAGATTCATTAATCCTTAATTAGAGATTTTAAATTCAACACTAAGGGTGTGTTTGGTATGAAAGGAAAATGTTTTCCTGGAAAACAAGTAGTTTTGGACTTATTTTCTCATGTTTGGTTGGTTAGTAGAAAATATTTTCCGGAAATGATTTTTAATGTTGTCCCAACCAAACATGAGAAAATTGGAAAACATTTTCCAGCTTCATACCAAACACACTCTAAGAGTCGTTATCATTTGGTAGTTGATATTATGCAGTAATAAGCAATGTAGAGGGCAGTCAGGAGGGAATCAATGTATTATTTTACGTAAATATTAGTTATTCATGTAGTAGTTATTCAACCTTATATCAACCATAAAATAATACATAAAACTTCACCTAGTACTAAGCTGAGGGGGATTTACTTCATGACTTGTGTCAAACACTCTAGAAATATGAAATGTTTTCTAATATGCTACTAATCCACTAGAAGTTGCAAAAGGACTCATAGTCATATGTGGAAAGGTTGCTTCGTATAATAACATAGGTTTTAGAGCAATCACCTCCTGGTTCAAGACGATTGGGCGAGTGTCAGATCCGCGGTTGACAAAGTTCCAGACTGATCAACGTCAAGACTTTCAAATTCCTTCAATACAGCTGCGACGTCTTGTTGGTTGATCTTCCCCATCTCCTTAAGTTTATAGATAACAAATTCAGCAGCCCTTTGCAATTGACAAAAACAAAAGGAGACCAGAATTAGAGTTTGCAGTATGCATTGAGATTTACAATGAGAAAAGAATAATACATGCTTAGGATCAAAAGCTAAGACAATGGTGTAATGACACTAACAAAGACAATACAGAGTCAATATTTAAACAATGGTTCCGTCAATTGACCAGTGTCGACAAGCAAGAGTGCAGTTTACAACACCAAAGTGAACAAGGTGCGAGTACCAAACTAGAGTGGATCAAGAAGGGTCTTTGCAATCTAACTATAGGTGCATGCTTTAAAGTCAAATGAACTTACCCTACAACCCCATCATCATCAAGATCAGCTTCCTCCAAATCCACATTTGTCGTCCTTCTTGAAAGAACCCATTTAACAATCTCCTTCTGTCTCTTTTCCGTGTTCCATTCAGCAACATAAAGGAAGAATCGACCCAAACAAAGAGTACTGGTCAAAATCCAAAATATAGCAAAAATGCGCCCTGCTTTGGTTGAAAAGCTTTTGTCTCCATATCCTAATGTTGTGATGGTAGCACAGACGCAATAAAAGGCGTCTACAGTATCAAACTTTTCAACTCTAGCCAAGACGACTGTCCCAATGACTATGAGCGTTATAAGGAAGGCCGCTACCATGAAACACTTGTACCTTACTTTGTTTGTTTCAATCTCCTCTAAAATTTCACCCGGACCAACTCTACAACCCATATGCAGTGCTTTAATTAATAGTGTTTCTTGCTTCTCCACTAAGTAGTCTGCTGCTTTGCTTAGAACCAGTCCAACAAGTGCCATCCCAGAGAACACAAAGACACAGGCAATCAGTTTGGTAGTTGCACTGTTAGGAACCAAATCACCATATCCAACCGTGGTCATTGTCACAACACAAAAGTAAAGGGAATCAAGTACGCCATCTATTTTCTTTCCCTTGATCTTGCTTCTAACAAAATAAAAGCAAATGGTACCAATACCCAAGTATATAACCAAGTAAACAATAACTTTCCTAATACTAGGGTGGAGTTTGTCCAAAATCGATTTAGAATGTAGAAGTGATTGCTCATTCTTTATTTCATTAATTTCCACCGGAGCAATTTCACTCACAGGAGTACTTTTAGATCGGCGAAATCTTTTTCTCCCAAGACCAACCGTATGATGGGTTTGAGGCAGTTGATCCAACAAGCGCTGGGTTGTTCCCCAGTTAGTCATCCTGGAAGCCTCAAGAAGTCCTGCAAGAAATTTTGTCTGCTTAAGAAAAGTCATTTAATTTAGTAAATCACAACTCATATGCTAAATGATTTTCCTTAGCCAGAGAGACTTGTCATCGAATACCAAAACACTAACAAAGACAGTTTTCTCATGTTTTTCACATGCAAACACTACCTTGACTGTCAATTATTAGTTCTTATTTCTGTGATACATCTAGAACCTTAACGCGTGCCACATGCAATAGCACCAAGTAACGAACTTTCTAGGATAGGTCCATCGCAGCAGGGTTAACAATCAATAGGAGTATTTTGACAAGGGTTTATACTCATTGATGAATAGAGTTCCAGTTCAATGACGATAAATCTTTGGGTTGCTGTTACTGAGAGAATCCATTTAACCTAGAAGGCTAGCTCACATAAAAAGAAGGCATATGTTATCACTGATTTCTCATGATGATTGAGAAAGCTCTGGCCAGTAAGAACACAAGCATGGAACTTGATCAGTCTTTTTTAAAACTCACCGAGAGACAGAATATCAGATGCATCCAGACACCTAAAGTTCGCACTGACGACAAACAATTAGATATATAATCCAAACGGTCACTGTAAAGTTGGACTCATACTGTTAAGCTGAGACATCCCAACACAATTCATTATGTTGTTAACTTGTCCAGTAACTAAAATCAAGCGTTTCTATGTCAATATTAGTTTTCTTCTATCTGATACCCGTGACGGAATTTGTTTTCTTTATGTCTCTCATTCCTTGTACTATACTGTATCAGTGACATGCTAATCATATCTGTGAAATGATTAGTGGCCCTGCACTCTGAGAAGTGAGAACTCTACATGAGACTTTAACAGAAAACAATCTATTAAATCCTACAGTCACAGGCTCACAGACCATCAGTTTCCTCAATAGTACATTATTCTACTAAATTATAGCCTGTTAACTGGTTTGGTAAAGATCTAAACATCCCACACATACATCCTTCCTTTATCTGGCAACTTAAGTATAGGATTTTTAAATGAAACCAAGAAGATATAAATGTTCTCACAAATTCTCCTATTCTTGATGGAATGTAACACGCATCAAATGAGAAACAACTACATACCACAACCTATGCTAATAGAAGGTACCAAGTACCCCGTAAAATTAACCAAGGTGTGTGCAAGCTGGTTTATACACTACCGTTATCACGAAAGGAAAAAAGAGACATAAAGAAAGATAAAGTAGTTTTTGTTAAATGAATACCAAAATTCAAACACTGGTGACTAGAGGTTGAATAAACTAACTTACCAAACTGAACACAGATTCTCTCTTAACTCCCCATCTATACCGCTATATCTCAACAACAGCAGCATAATCAGTCTAGTCCCACAAAGTTGAGTCTAAGGAGAGTAGATAAGTTGATCTTATACTTACCTCGTAGGTAGATAAACTGTTTCCGATAAACCATCAGTCCAAAACAGCAAACGAAAGTGAAATCATAACAAATTATTCTGAACAGTAATTACAACACAATAATACGTAATCGAAGTAAAATAAAAAAACATATAGTATCAGAAATCGAGCAGTACTACGACAACTAGTACTGACGGCTATATATCAAATTTCACCAACTTGTTTTTGTATGAATTCTTCCATAGCTAAATTTAACTAACGGATCCACGCTAAATTGGAAATAACACCTTACGAGTTATGATACACGAAACCTCACAACAACACATGAGCAGAATTTCCCCGCCCACAGATACACCAAAATCGTAAATTAAAGCTTCCTACAAAAATTCAGTGAGCAAGCATCCATAGATTTACCTTTACATTCGAAGAAGGAGCAAGTTCACGAGAAAATAATAATGAAATAGTAATCTGAATTACGAGAATAAATCAGATGTTTCGATCCTTGCCTAAACCCTGATTTCTGTAAAGAAATTGCTGGAACGAGCTCGAATATTCTTTGACATCAATGGGAGTTTTAACTTGCAGGCGTCCATTTTCTTTAGTTTCTTCCGATTAATTGCGATCGTGTTTAGCTTCTTCAGTCCCCTTACGAGAAGAGCTGTCGTCATTTGGTTTTGGCTTTTCCCTCGTTTTTTTTTCACTCATTCGGTGAGGGGGTAAGTTCTATCGAAAGTTTCAGGGCTAAACAGTAATTTTTAAATAAAGTGAAATAATATTTTGAAAAAAAAGAGAATAATATTCATGATCAGATAAATAAATGATTTTCCTACTTATTTTTTATCATTTGATAACTACATAAAAAATTTTGTCTAATAAACTTTTAGTATAATCTATACAAATACTATAACACCACGTTTGAACCCCAACCTTTAAAATGAAACCTTTACCCCACCTTTAACATGGACCAAGACCCCTATCACAGCACACACCTGACCACGGTTCAGGCCCTAATCTAATCTTGATTTCTTAATCCTCGATCAGAACTAGCCAAAACCTATATCAAATAGTTGTTTGGGACTCAATATCAACCATGGATCTTGAATCAAGATTGGAGATCCAATCTCAAGCAGGGATTGGACCTTGATTAGGTCAGGTCGAGTCTTTAATTGAAATTTGGGTCAGCTCTTGAATCAGAGGTGAACCCCATAATTCAAAAAAAGAGGGCGCCACCGCCACCACTACTATAACCAGTGCACCAAATAAGTTATAATTAATAGAGTGCATAATAGCACATTATTAATTCAAATTAAATGTTATAACCATCGTTTGATTTAATTGTACCACATAGCAAATTGTTGTTATTTTGCCTTTCTCCTGGTGAATCTCACTCGTCACTCTCGTTCTCTCCCTCGCCTCTCTCGCTTTTAAACAAAATGTATAAAATGTGTTTGTATTTGTATAAAGTAAGAGAAAATTATATATATACATATATTATCGTTCCCCTCTCTCCTGGATCTTGCTCGCCACTCTTCCAGATCTCGCTCGCTCACTCGCTTCTCTCACTTTATACAAACCCGCAAATATATAAAACGTGTTTGTGTTTGTATAAAGCGAGAGAAAATTGTATATATACATATATTTTCGTTTCCCTCTCCCCGATATCGCTCGCCACTCTCCCAGATCTCGCTCGCTCACTCACTTATCTCACTTTATACAAACACAACGTATACATTGTGTTTTGTTAAAGCGAGAGAAAATTGTATATTTAAATACATATATTTTCGTCTTATACACTTATGATTATACAAATACGATATTTCCCTACCTATTTTTTTTTGTCAATCTCTTTCTCGCTTTATACAAATACAAATTAAACAATTGATCTTTTGTATATGTATACCAAAGCAGATTATACAACTGGTATTCTTTGTATATTTATAGAGAAATTATACAACTGTTTTTCTTTTTGTATATTTATAGCGAAATATACATATTTATGTTTGCTATGAAGAATAATTATGCAAATTATAATTATAACATACAAATATAATTTTATATTTGTTATATATGAAAGTTACTCTTAAATATATCATTTATTAAACTATGTATACATATACATGAAACACAAATTAAAAGTTTCGGAATATATGTGCTCCCTCAAGCAACCAGCTTGGTTTGCCTCTATCTCGAATCAAGGTCAGAGTTAATATTTTTTTTACTTTTACGCAGAAAAGTTATCATATCTTATTTCGAAAATTTTCAAAACATTTAAGTTAATAAAATATTTTAATAAAATGATAACCTCCATTCCCAACACGCCGAGCTAACTTGCGCGCGCAGAACTTCACAGCTATAAAGCTCGGATTTACCAATTTTCAAACAACGTGAACCTGCAGAGCGAAGAGAAATGGAGGGAAGACGTTCAAACGCGCAGCCATTAACACTCATAAGGAAAATCAAAGGTAGCTAGCGCATCCATTGAACTTCTAATTCTTTCTGAAAATGCATTACGATTCTCGCGTTCAATACATTGATTCTCAACAAATCGTCTAGGCGTTTGAGCTATATATACTTTGATTTTGTTTTGCAGGATTTACTCTTTCCATTGTTGAGGATCTCGCTCGAGGTAGGGCGCCGCTGATCTACATCGAACGGTTCAGAAATTACTGTACTGACACTTCTGGAAATTGGTAAGATGCAGTGTATGTATGAGTATATGAAATTATCAATCAAGTTAAGCCTAGCGAAGTGCTTTTTTGTTATCTGTTCCTTCTTCTTATTTGAAGATCTGGTTGAAAACAATGAATGTGTGTTGCAGTTTAAAATTTCATTGCAAATAGTGTTTTAGAATTCCAAACACAAAAACTAATACTGAATTTAGCTGTTAATTTCCTATGAATTAATAAAAACACTACCTCGATTGGTTTAGAAATTTATCTACTGACACTTGTGGAAATTGGCAAGACTCGTATGTGTGCGAGGATGTTATTTGGTAGCTTGACTGTATGAAATTATCAATCAAGTTAAACTTGGTGAAGTATTTTTTATTCTTTTCCTTCTTTTTCGAAGATCAAGTTGAAAACAATGAATGTGCCGCAGTTTGAAATTTCATTGCAATTAGTGTTTTAGAATTCTAACATGAAAAACTACACTGAATTACTATTGATTTTCTATCAATTGATAGAAATACAGCAATGTTTGATTCCTTTCTATATTACAAGGCCTCCAAATAGATTCTCCTTGACGTGATTGAACTGAAAATTGCAACTGATAAAGATCCACGTAGGTGTAAAATACCGCTTTGAGAATGTTGCTAGCACTGGGCTTGGTAGATTATTCTGTGGAATTCCAGATGGTATGCCATTGCACCCCCTCAAAACAAACCCTTCCAAAAAATAAAATGTAGAGAAGAAACGAATCATTATTCTGAATGTCTTGCTCAGAAGAAGAATTATCTCAGTCTATACTGAGAAGTTTGTTTGTAGAAGCCATATCCTATTCTAAGACACTAATAAGTACAATTAGTAATAGTTACGTTGAACAGAGTTCTAAAATAATGAAATTTACTGAAGTTGGTGTTTGAATGACTAATTAATACCATCCAAATTTTCTGATAGTATTAATGGTCTTTGTTTTATTTATGTAGCTCTTGCAGCTCCGGTTTGTCGACTGGCAAGGAAGCTATATCCTTGAAGAGGGAATGCCATGCACGTAGGCTTGGTGAGTCTAGGGAGAGCAAACAATACTTGTATATTTCATCTATAGTCCTCATCACATAGTTGGACAAGAAATGAAATGATCAAGAAGGGGGTAGGAATGATAATTAAAAGTTGCTATCCTCCCTGAAAATGACAAAATTTCCAGGAGAACTATATTTCCCCGTTTAGTTGATTTTCTATACTTCTGTTGTCCTATATGAGCCTCCTTTCCTTGATGTTACACAGGATGCACCGTGGGGGGAGGGTGGGGATGGGGATGGGGATGGGGTAGTACAAGGTTTCTCTCTCAGTTATCTTTTCTGTTTGGTCGAATCAACTTGAAGGCACTTTTTGCTCTCCAATCTCCTTAACATCTTAGAACCTTGCATGGTTACTTCCTCTCTATGTTTTTGTTTCAGATGTTTTGTTGAGAGTTCTACTGATAGTTCAACAACTTCTGCAAGAAAACAGGCATGGATCAAAAAGAGACATATATTACATGCATCCTACTGTTTTTAAAGGTAAATTTGGATCGACCTCTGGTGTTACAAAGTTGTTACTCCCTAGTCCCCTGTTAATTTCGAAGGACATAGTTGGACTTTATGTACTCCAGAATCAGTTTTGAAATATTCTTGTGATTGTTTATGAAGTTTTTATTCGGTGGAAAATGCTCATGTGCTGTTGTATCGTCCAGCTTTCTCAGTGGCTAGAAATCTGCCATTATTTAGATCTCTAATGCAAAATTTATGTATTCAAAGGCCTCCTCGTCCTTATATGCTCATCATTTTCTTTTGCACTCCATAATGCAGAACAATCTGTTGTTGATCGGGCAATTAATGACATATGCATCCTCTTGCAATGCAGTCGGCATAACCTTAATGTGGTATGTCAATCTACTTTCCTCTCCATATCAAAATACACTCATTTTAGATGTATATCCACATGTCCCCACTGTTAAAAGAGCGCGTTCACATTCTCTTCTATTTTTATTTAGCAACATGTTCATTTTCACAGTGGAGGATTCAATTAGGGTTCAGCATATTGATATTAGAAATGGTTATTCTGCTACTTATACATGCTTTTGACACACGAATCGGTAGTTCACAAGTATCTGACTCTGCCTTCTCTAGTGTAGTTGATTAGAAGGATGTGAATACTGTTCTCATATAGAACTTGAATATCGATTTCAGAGAATGAAAATTATATTGCTAGACTAGGGTAAACCCATCATTCAAATGATTAGTTTGTTCGCCTTGTATTGCTAGTCTTGTAGGAAACTTGACATTTTATATACTTTTGATGCTTGCCTTCTGCAGGTGTCTGTTGGGAATGGGTGCGTATCTCTACACAGTTAATATTTCCTTGCAGGAATGTGCTTCTAAACACATACAGTTTGAGTTCATTATATGCAATGTTCTTTCTCATACTTGACATTTATTATTCCCCATCTTTTCTTCTTGAAAATTCAAATGTTTCTTCTTCAGTTGATTATGTTTATACCTCTTGTATTGTCTGAATGTTGCTTCATTATGTATCTAAATTTCTGTTTGGGGAGCAAAGTTACTTCATGATTGAGAGTTTTGACATAGTCTATCATGTTACAATAAGCTTTTGCACTTTTAGCAAGGTAAAATTTAATAATAACCCGGAGAAAGCTTGTCAACTCTCAAGGAGTACTATTGCATCATCATTTTTGGCCTACTTTTGAAGATACTGGCGGTTGGTGTAGATCAAGTTTAAACACTCACCAGTGAAATTCACAATAAATCTACTGCTGTTGCATTTTGCTCATGACAATTTTCTGTTCCTTAAGATGGATATATAGTTGGTTTTCTTCTTTGTTTATATTTTAATAGTTCCTTTAAATTCTCGCTCATAAAATTCTTCTTCCAACTATTTCTGGTCTAGATTGGTGATGGGATGGCTGCGGTATGTGGAATCTGGGAGGAAAATTGACTGCATTAGCAATCCTAACACCGTAAGAATGAAAATTAGAAGCTAAGATGGGTTTCTGTAGTTGTGTAACAATCTAATTATGATGGTTCCTGCAGGCATACCCCATTCCGGTCCTTGTTGAAGAAATTGATGGTATCCTTATGAGTATAAGTATTCGAATTATGAACATAATGTGGTTAAATTTGAGCATGAGTTTGTGGACTTCGTACATGTGCATGTCCAGTTATTGCTAAACATGAAGTTGAATGGATGCTTTGTTATTGAATATATCCTGTTATTTGACTTTATGGAGTGCTTTGTCAGACTATGGCTGTAACTGTTACTCCCTTAATGCTTGAACAAGATATTATTAGTGTTGCTCAATACGTTTTGGTTGTGGAGAAGGAATCAGGTAAAACTATTTATAAGTAGTTCAAGGCTATAACAGATCATGAAAGGTATTCCTAGTTCATAAGTGAGGCCATTATTTGTTGTCCATCATGCAGTTTTCCAGAGACTAGCAAATGATAAGTTTTGCAAGAGGAACCGTTGCATTGTGATAACAGTACGCATCTTTTGTTTTCTGAGAATTTCCACACATACTTGGCTCCATAATTTCTTTTTAACAGGGAAGGGGTTATCCTGATGTTCCCACAAGGAGGTTAGACCCATGTTGCTCACCTAGTCAGACTTGTTGCAGATGAATCCTACTTCAATTAATCATATTTCTATCTTTTCATGTTGCTTGCGTGTGGTAGGTTTCTGCGTCTCCTCATTGACAAGCTGCATTTGCCTGTGTACGGCCTGGTAGATTGTGATCCATATGGCTTTGACATCTTAACTACATACAAATTCGGTTCTTTGGTAAGGATTATTCAATGTGGTGTTATTATGATATGAACAAGTTGCTAACATTCCTCCTTTTCACTTATGTTCACATTTCTAGAAGAGAAGTCATACATTCATCACCGCTTTCCTATCACAAGCTATCAAACATTCATTCTTATATCTTGATAGTAATCTACACGAGAAACTTAAGTTGAAGTGTATGGAGTAGTTAGATTTGATGGATTAATAGAAGGATGTGTTCTTCGGTGACACATATCTTTCTATGATTTTTTAAGCAAATGGCTTATGACGCAACATTTCTACGAGTCTCTGAGATACAATGGCTTGGAGTATTTGTCCAGGATTGTGACAATTATAGCATTCCACAGCAATGTCTCCTGCCTTTAACTACTGAAGGTAACATTCACACAATCATCATCTCGTTCATTATAGCTTTTTCTCAAAACAACTCCTCACAAATGACTGGTTATGTAATCTTGTCAGATAAGAGGAAAGTCGAAGCAATGTTACATAGATGTTATTTGCAAAGAGAAGTACCACAATGGAGGTAGAATTTCATACTACTAAGTAATGTTAATGGCAAGACTTCGGTTTCTGAAAATATTCATGACTGTTCTCCACGTCCTAAGGTTTGAACTGGAGCTGCTGTTGCACAAAGGAGTTAAGTTTGAGATTGAAGCATTGTCGGTGCATTCACTCACTTTCTTGTCCCATGAGTATCTACCATCAAAGATCCACAGTGGAGGGTATATCTGAATCTTTTCTATCTCTGTTTAGTTCTTTAGCTAGAGAAGTTCAAAGTGTTTTTGATGTTCTCGCGTAAATATTATTTGAAAGAACAACCTAACTAGTCACTTATGTCAAATTCATCGTGTTCCGCCATTTTGGCTATTAAGTTTTTCACGACAGTGGTTGTGAATATCGAGCTACAAAAATGTGCATTGACATTAAGCAGATTGAAATTTGTCACTGAATCTCGTCTTAAATGATACATCAGAATAGATTGAAGACCCAAATTAGCCTTATTCTTAAAATTATTAGTGATGTAAGTCAAAATTTCGTGTTTAACTTGTTATGACACTATATTGGTTGTTGTGTTGCCCAGGAAAGTAGAATCATGATAAAGTAGACAATAAGAAATACAAACTTTTAAAAAGGATTCAAGTTATATATACCGACATAGTCACTGATATCATATTTGTAAATACTTTATTAGTCATTTGATTGTATGCATTTCTTTTTACACGAAGATATTATGAACGTAGTAATTGGCTAAGATACAAGAACCAATAGTTTGATATTGAATAATGATTATATGTATTCGTCATGCAAAAAGAAAACCAACACATACTCAAAACTCTTATGAATTTTGATAACAGACTCAACTTGTCTAATGCGAAGTCACTTTTTACCTATACGATTGAATTGCTAAAGTAATTTATTTTTATTACAAACCAAAATTAGATATCACTTTGAAAAATATTTATTTGTTTTGATCTAGTTTTATAAAACTTCCTCAACCTAGGTTGATTCATGTTTAGGAGTGAATTAATTTTGTTGCAATCATTATATTCCTTAAATAATGACGTCATTCACTAATAAATATTTGGGCAATTAATGTGCAAATTATGCATCAAGTTTGGCACCAATACAACATGTGATAAAGAATTAATTAAATTAAAGACCAAGCAGAATAGATTCAGAGTATTCTACTGAAAATCTCAAAAGTAACAATAAAAATATAGAATAACATTAATAATAATAAATATTTCCGTGACATAAATAATAAGTACAAAATCTTGGTAAAGATTTGATTTATAATTTACTTAAACATGACAAAAATAAAAACCAAATGCAGAGAATTTAGTACTTGGTTCTGTTATATGAAAATGGTAATAAAATCTTTGGTATAATTATCTAATTTTCTTTCTCCTTTTAATCACGAGGGAATATCTTCATAAACAAACAATAATTCTACCTATATTTACATTGCACTCGTTAATTTTTACTCCATTTTTTTTCTCATCAACTCTATTATCTCTTTCTTTTGATTCAATGGAACCCTTTGCTGAATTGGTATGTTTCACTTTCAATAATGATAATAATAAAAAATCTTCTTTAGTTAGTTAAAAGTTGTAATTTTTTTTGTCAATTATGTCTTTTTTAGGGTTGTATTTTGAAAGTGGACGTTCATTGTGATGCATGCAAGATGAAGATGGTGGACGTTTTGAGTTCTATATGCGGTAATGTCTTCTATATGCTTTTATTTCTTAGTTGAACTTGTTTTTTCTTTTTAATAATCATAGTGTATGAGCCTGTTTGTTTGTACCTCGACTGATTCCCATCTACTTGATGGATAACTTTGTCATTAACAGATAAAAAGAAATCACCAAATTAAGAAATTTAAACTTCCATGGTTTATGGCTCTTTGAAGTTGAAGAAATATAGAAGGAAATATGCTTAAGCGGGCTTTCTTCTATTCACTCTGTCCCTTTTTATGCAAATATGAAAGAGTTTACTTAGTATGGCTAATTGATTTAATATTGTTATAAAGGTCACTAAATATGTTGATTGTAGGGAGCAGAAGTTTCTAGTAATAATAGGATCAAAATGATGCAAAGAATATCATCCCTAGAGCAATTTTTAGGTCACCTTTACCACTAAACTAAAACCTTCTCTTATATTTGAGAGACATGGAAGGGCATGGGAAGGGGGATACCGAGAGTTGAACCTACATCTATTGTGTCAAAGACTCCTAGTGGTACCCGTTGATCAAGAGAATACTTAAAATATTGGTTTTTACCCTATTTGTATATTGTAATTCTCTAAAAAAGATGATTAAATCCTCTACGAAACATGTAGCTCTGTCCATGAACTCACTATAAGGGCCTTCAAGAAGAGAATACAACTATGGTTTATTTGCTTTTAACACATTTTTATTTATTTTATAGGTGTTTATTCTGTCACAATAGACTCTGAAGATGGGACAGCCAAGATTTCTGGTGAAGTTGATCCGAACCTTCTCTTAAGGGCGTTGTCAAGATCAGGCCTTGGCAACCATGCAGAAGTGAAATGGGTGAGGCTTAAACACCCGATGTTGAGTAATAGTCATATGACTGATGGATATGGTTCCTACAATCATGGATATGGTTCCTACAATCATGGATATGGCTCTCATAATCATGGATATGGTTCTTATAATCATGGCTATGGTTATAACAGTGATGGCCACGGTCATGGCCATGGCCATGGCTATAGTTCTATTGGTGGTCCTTTTATGCAAAGAAGATCGTTGCCCGAATATAATTATGGCTATGAGGGACACCACAATTACCAATATCCTTTTAGGGGGACTGCACAAGACTCCTATGCTACCAACTATTACTCCGGTGCTCTGCCATCACCTAGGTATGTTCCAACATATGAAGATGACAACTTCAACTTTAGCAACATAATATCATTCTTCGTAGTACTTGTTGTGTATTGCTTCTTTTTGTAAAGATTTGCTTGTTTATGTTACATTCTGTTGTTGTTGTTGTTGATAGAATTTACGCCTTTTGTTTTGTTTGAATAAAGGGGTTAGGACAATGTTTATTTTGAGGCTTAGCTTCATGTCTCAAGTTGTATTTATTTTATACTGTTTCCGAGTATTGTTTGTCTATTATACAGTATGTAGGTAAAATATACGCGGACATATATAAAAGGAAACTCCTTTTGCTGGTGTCGGAGGGCATTCCTTACTAAATGGTGTCTCCGCCATAGAACAGAACATGTTTACTAAGTCTTATTGAGCATCCATTGCCCCTCTGCTTAGTAGATTTCTTTTCCGACCTACTTTAGAATACTGAGAAAAATTCTAAATCATGTATTTCTTTTCTGAATTTGGTTGAGTTTTTCTTGATTTCTTATAAATGTTGTCATTGTAGGCCGTACAACAGCTATTATATGTAGAGAACCGGAGAGATTTTAATGGCTCGTTGGCTTTCACCATGACAACAAGAAGTTGTTTGCGTGAATTTTTCTTCTTAATTTTGTTTACTAAGCGAACATTTATATATTTAAAGGGTAGTTATAATTGAATATGTTTTCTTTTTATTCAAAGTTAAACAGCTTCATCTGCACTATTTTCATCAAGGTAGCTGATGCTTTACTTTGGTAAGTATATTTGTTGCTGCTGAAGTACTATGCCTTATATTTTCCAGTGTTTAATATGAACAACCTTTACTGTGTATAGTTTTAAAAGCCTTACAATTTCATTTCTTTCTTTCATATCCCTTTTTAGCAATATTGCTTGGACTCTTCAAAAGTTGTTGCACTCGTGTTTGATCTTTCAAAAGATGCACTACTTTTTGAAGGATCACACATACACCTATCAACATTTTTGAAAACAGTTCAAACAACATAGGTTTTTTCTCGGGGAAGGGCCAGACCATAAGCCCTGCATTTCTATAAGAGGTTGTTAAGGTTCCCTTATAATGTGTTCATAATTAACTGTTAGATTTGTGTGTCCTCTCAATCTAATGGCCTAATGACATAATTAATAATGCTTCTTGTTTGATGTGTATAATTGTTGTGTACGTGTATACCTCTAATGTGATAATTTACATGCTATTATTTGCCTAAGATTTACATCAACACACATGGAAAGAAATGAATATGTACAGAACCATATAGTCAAACTAACACAATTCTTGAAGTATAATTTAATTTAGAACATCCAATCATTTACCCATTACAAACAGACGTGCATTCCACTTCATATTCCATTTCCCAGGCACCACCACCACGTCTATGGCACAATCATATATTTACCACTTCCTCTGTTTCATAAAAAAAAACACAATTATGCCATCACCAAAAACACTTCCTTCTAAACCACGAAATGTGGTTGCTCCAGATAGTTTATCACCCAGGTTACCTCCTACTCCAGTTCTATTACAACAACCATCTCACAAAAAAGGTCAATGGAAATCAACAAAACTCTTCCGCCGTGTAAAGTCAGTTTTCAGATCATTCCCTGTAATAAACCCTCCGTGCAAAATGCCAGTTTCTAACCGGCTGCACGAAGGTCATATACATGGAGGAAAACAGATGACAGGTACTCTTTTTGGGTTTCGAAAAGCTAGAGTTAATCTTGCAATTCAAGAAAATCCAAGGGGTGTTCCATTGCTTGTACTGGAACTGTCAATACAAACAGGTAAACTCCTCCAGGATATGGGTTCAGGACTAGTGAGAATTGCTCTCGAGTGTGAAAAGAATCACTCAGAGAAACTCAAACTAATCGATGAACCTATATGGACTATGTATTGCAATGGACGTAAAGTTGGGTATGCAGTAAAAAGAGGACCTACAGAAGAAGATCTTAAAGTAATGCAGAATTTGCATGCTGTATCAATGGGAGCTGGTGTTCTACCATCCGAATCTTCGGAGGGAGAACTCACGTATATGAGAGCTTTTTTTGAACGAACTGTTGGATCAAAGGACTCAGAGACTTACTATATGATGAATCCCAATGGCACCAGTGGTCCTGAACTCAGTATTTTTTTCGTTAGGATTTGATCGAACATACACTATTACAAAAGATTATTTTTCTTGTCAAAGAAACATATAGGGATCAATGTAAACCTGAATGAAGAATATAATTTTACATCTAATATGTGTTATTTTGATGTTTGATTGGTGAAAGAATGATTTTTTTTATGAACATGAAACAATGTTCAATTTTGGCTATCTAACTTTTCCTTTGTTGTCATGTTCTTCTAAATCATTGTAATTTGGCTCAATTTGTTTGTGAAGGAGTTCCATACAAATCAATCATCATATCCAATAATTCACATTTTGACAAAATTGCAAAAAGGAATGATTTTAAGTTTGAAGTCTTGAATTAGCTAGCTTTACCTTTTGTCTAACATATTTATCTTCAGATACAAATTCAAAAATTTGAAATTTATGAGTTTCTGCATTGATTTCAAGTTAAAACTGGTATAATAACAACTTTTCTTATAGTTAAATATATATTTCTTAATATTTGGGCAAAACTATTATGTTCATGTTCAATTAGGACAATTGTCTCATTGTGTAAGGAGGAAACTTAGTGTTAATTATTGAAAGAATATCCAAGAAATTTTAAGTTGTTTGTCTTCTTTTTTTTCTGTTAAGTGCTAAAATTCAAGAAAAAAAGAATTTCCAATGGTCATAAATCAAAGCCACAAGTAGTAATAAAGTGAAGTTTGTCAATATAATATATGAAGGGTCTTTTTCAATTGAAGTCCTTTCTAGATCTTGCCGACCTTTCACTAATGTGTTTTTGTTATCGTAGATATGGAATAGTCGAATTTTAATGTAGATATTTAACGCAGAATGAAAAATGATGAAAAAAAATAGATATGCAACTAGGGATTCAAAAGGGGGCATGAGGATTGGGGTCATGTAGATTTAGTAATTTATAAAAATTCGTAATTATTGTACATATCAAGAATATCATAAAAAATATTAAGTTGTTTTGTTGATTAATACATAAGATTTTTAATCGAGATTGAATAAATTTGCTTATAATAAATATACACGTCTGTTAAATTTACATACATCAATACATGAAGTAATATAAATTCGATATAAATTTAACACATAAGACATCCTGAGTGAGTGAATGATTTTAGGACCCCCTATTTAAGGTATAGCAAAAAAAGAACATACTATTTTACCTATTTTTTTTCTTTTTTTGCAAATTTAACCATTTTAAAATCAACTTCAGATTATGAGACTAAAGATAAAAAGATAAATCGAATCTGAAGCATGACATATTACTTTGTATATATAAGTAGACTTCATATATTTTTATTTGAAGTTTTACATAAGCCCTAATATGAATTTTTTTTCGAAATATATCAATTCTGACTACAAATTTAAATAATTTTTTAAAAAACTTAAAAATATTATGATTGAAACTAATCAATATATATCTCATTACATTTTTATTAGATGCATATGTCATGTCGATCAACTGTATTTATGCAAATTAAATTTATATCATGTCCACGTAATTGATAATTTCAAATATTTCATTCATTATGAATTGACCATAGTTGAAAGAGGTCCCATTTAAATAGTAGCCAAAAGAACCCTTCTATCATACAAATTCATATGAGGTTCTTGAAATTGAAAGGTAAATAGTTTAAAAAATTTATAGCCACAAATATACAAAGATTTCAAGTAGAAAATTATAAAATTGCATGCCACGTGTACAGCTAAAAAGTCTAGAAGATGACAATTTTAGTCACTTTCAATCACAAGAATAATTTAATTTGTGTTATCAATTAGTGCATTGAAAGTGTCTATTGTTGTAATAAAGTTGAAAAAGGGGTTATTTTCCTAAGGGCTTTACGTACATTTTTCTGTCTTTTTATATATGGATTTTAGGAAGGAAATAACATTTAAGCTATATTTTTATGGGAAAATTAGCAAACTAGTAACAATCGCTAACTTAATTAGTAAAAACATCTATACTTTAAAATAATTATTGAAAATGTCAAAATGTCAATATTTTAGAAAGTAATTTCTATTTAAATTTTATTTTTCAAAACAGTCCAACTCTGGATCAACTTCTACATTCATTATCCATTTACACTTCTTCATTTGATTTAGTACTATTAAATTTATTTTTCATATTTCACTTTTTATTTTTTTCTCTTTCTTCAACTTTTTTTCACCATCCCCATCACTTTTTTTTTTCTTTCATCAAAATTTCACCATTATTCTCTCTCATTGTTTGAAGAATGACTAATTATTGAAGTTCGTAACAATTTCATCTATCAATTAATCAAGAAATCTCTCAATTGATAAAGGTATTTTTGAATTCATCATTTATTTTGCGAGATTTTATTTTCAAAATCACACATTATGTTGAAATTTTAGATTGTATGTATTGAGAATTTTCCGTCAATTTTTTTAAAATTTTTTATATGAATTTGCTAACATACTCATCAAATATTTATGTATTTGAGATTTTTAGTATTTAAAATAATTTTTTGTCGATCTTTTTTTATGATTTATTTTTATATTTCAGATTTCGTAGAATCTACATTAGCATTTAGGTATTGAGTTGTTTCGCAAAAGTATTTGGAAGAATTTTGAATGTCCTGAAGTTTGTAGTCAAATTTGTTTTTATAAAGTGATAATCTAAATACAAACCTATATTTTAATTATTTAAAATTGTGAATGAATACGAAATTAAAGATAAACTAGTTGGTATAAACATATAATGAGCAAAATAAAATACAAAATTATTTGACTGATGCAATTAGGATGAATACACATTTAATGAATACATAAATAAACTGTATTTTGGCTATTTCTAGTTGAGAATGAATACAAAATCAAAATATAAATACAAAACTTTATGATATACATTAGGACGAATATGAAATCAAACCTAAATACAAACTTTATGGTATACATTAGGACGAATACAAAATCAAATATAAATACAAACTATTTGGTATACAAAGTGATATTGGAAATAAGCAAAATAAAATACATATGTTAGATGGATTAATACGTATACCATGAATACATGAGTATTGTATCTTGAATACTAAAAAATTTCTTAAAAGGAGATACATAAACTTCATAACCTTAACATGATAGTCAGATAACTTCATACAATTTCATACATTTTTAAAGATAAATTATAATTTCATAACGTCAAAATGATGCCTTAGTAGAATAAACTGCTTAAATATGATAATTTATGATAAATAAACGTGTTTAGAAATTAAAAAAAAATAAGAAAATTGAATATCGAACTTTTTGAATAATGATGATATGTTTTTTAGAACATGGTGAAAGAAGAAGAAAGAGATGAAAGTTGTATTTGAATAAATTGTCAATTAGTTCTTTGTTTTTGAATTTCTGTAACTAATGAGACTTTTAAGCAATTGTTTCTTTTTAATATTTTTCTCTTCCCTTAATTTCTCCCTTCTATTTTTATCAATTGTTTCTTTTTTGACATTATTACTAAATATTGAAAGTATTGACTATGAGTCCTATTAAATGTCAAAATATTGACATTTTAAAAAATTTCCCTATTTTTATTTGGTTGTCCGTTTATATATAATTGATCATTTGGTGTTTTTTTCATTTTCGATGAAAATCTTTCACAAATTAAACTATTAATCGTCAGATTTACTATTTATTTTTTTAGTCAGTAAACATATTTTATACATCTATTGCTTATCATTTATCAATATATTTCGGTTAATTAAATTATTTCCTTTTAATAGATGATAGAATTCATTTGCAAACCAATGGATTATATCTCAAATAATTTTGTGAAACTTAAAAATGTGCAATTAGAATGTTTACATAAGGATAACTCTTACGTAGTTTAATTATATGATTTGCAGTGATCAAGTTAGAATTTTCAGAAATATTAAAATATATTTTAAATATGTGAGACACATTTTTTATTTTTACAAATTATTATCTCTAGTTTATACACTTATTATAACCATCAAGATTTAAATCTTGTGTGCTTACAATATTCATTGCTTCTAATTATGTAAAATGTGATATACTTCTCAAATGATCCAACAAATCCAATTGAGCAAAAATTTACTCTTTGAATTAGATTAATTATCAAATCTATTTATTATATACAAATTTATAACGTAAATTCTTATTATTATAAAATACATTGCATGTGGATTCTTAATTAACAATTGACTACTTTATTATTATAATTAATTTTATTATTCCCACACTAACATTTATGATTGTAGACACTTCAAGAATCAAGCCATCCCAATAATTAAGGAAAATAATCTTTACAATTGCTAATATTTCCCTACTTTATTTATTTATATTTCACTTTTGTATTATTGTGTCTCCACAAGAATAAATTAGGCTCAAGAGAGGTTACTGATCGTAGATAAAATTTATCGTAACGATAATCGAGTTGATTAAATTTGAGATTTTTAGAAGATTTCAAAGTTGAAAGCATAATTATTTGGTCGAATTTATCATACAACGCTTATCTACGATTAACCCCTTATATAAATAGCGCACTATTATACTAAGATGAAATTTATCTTTTGCACATTTAAAAAAAAATAAGAATGATCAATTTTTGTTCATAAAAACTAATATTCTATTCCATTAAAGAATTATCAATAGTCTCATTAGTGATAAGGATGATCTTCACATAAAAAAAATAATAATCCAGATTTGACCAAATTAACTTTCTTTAAGTCAAAACATTAATCGACTTTAGTAGGGGTTAGCTCAAAACATTACTTGTAAAATCAAATCATCCAAGCTAATTTTTTTATTTTTTTTGTATTTTTTATATCATCAAATTATGTTCGTGTATAATAATTGATATCTTTGAAAAATATAATCTACAAAATCGGCTAAATTAATTTGATAATGTAAAAATATTTAATATTATCAATATATATAACTTAAATTTAATTAGTTATACAATGTTGTCGCAGTCAGTACAGTAATGACTAAGCTTTCGAATTAATTGTGAATGTTTCTATTTGAGACAAGTTTAATATTTTTTACTTGCTTATGGTTTAACTAAAATTAAATGTCATCCAATTTTATTGTATGTGGATGCAACGTGGAATATAATAAACAACAATTTCATCAAAGACAAACTTTAATAATGTACATTCATAAAATTAATTACAACTACGTACCTTAATTATCTAGAAAATGTAAAGCAAAAAAAAAAAAAAAACTAATACTCATAAGAAAAGAAATTAACTCAACATGTACATTATTGAAGATGAATATTTTGATTAATTACTTTAGCATCTCGTTACATAAAATATCTCACGTTAACAGTGTAGAATATGAAGAAGTTTGTAATACTTCAAGAAAAATGTGATGTAGACAGTCTACTCTAATACAAGTATTAGTGACTGTTTCCACACGACTCGACATTTTGATTAATTATTTTACGAGGACTAATTGTTGACGAGCTTCAATTCTTATTTCTTCCTTCATTTTTCTTATGAATTCTTCAAATTTCTTATTCAATTCCTCATTACTCAACTTATTCAATGGCTCATCATCATTTTCTTCTTCACTAAAAAAATCATTTTCTTCATAATTATCTACCTCTATGATCTCGTAGGTTCTAGAACATTCTTTTCCTTCTGACGTTGCGTCATCTTGCTTATATTCCACGATTGTCATAATTGAATTTTCAACGTCTATTGGTACATCACGAGTCTTACTGAGTTGTATGATCATTTCATCTTCATGTTGTTGTGCATGTAACTCTTCTTTTGATGCTTCTAGACACGAGGCTCGAGTACCAATGCATAGAGATAATTCAGATTCTTGAAATTCGTTCAAGAATCCATTCTCTTCTTTCTTCTCCTCCTCGCTATAAGTATTAGCGAGGAGGACCAAGAATATACCATTGCATATTAGAAATACATAATTTTTATCCATAGCATGGTTTAGAAGTTGGAAAGGAAAAAATGTAGAAAATGAAAAGTCTATTGAATAATAGATAAAGAAGGATGAGAAGTAAGATGAGTAGTAGGAAAATAGGAATGAAAATAATGAAATTGAAGCAAATAGTTGAGTGAATTTCTCCATAAATTTGGCCAAACTTTGTAATAACTTTTGGTACTTCATTATTTTTTTATTTATTTTTTCCTATAATCTTTTTGTCCTTTCCTTTTTTTGAAATAGGGAGGAGAGGGTTTGTAATTTGTATCTAGGAAGTTTGATAGAGGTTGGTGCCTTTTTATAGGCATTTTTTACGAGACCTAATAATGCACTAGGTGTTGGACAAAATATTGGGCTAATAATATCACCATATATGGTTATGATTTTTTATTTTTTTTTATTGTACCAAAATTACAAAATTAATTAACTTTAACGTGTATCAAATATATTCTCTTTACTTCAGACAAACTAAGAGTAAGCTTTGTGTATATTCTAACCTCTTTAGGTCTTGTTTATGTCATTGGGCATGATAGTGTACTTGTGACGTGTATAGAGAGAAATAAAAGAACATGAATCTTATTTTATGACACGATTACGATCGATCTTATTTTATATAATATCCACATGATACCACTAAATTACATTTCTAAAAATTCAAAATTCTGAATCTTCATCATCGTATGAGGTACATGGTAACTTTAAGGGGGGTGGGGTATAGTGTGTTTGTGAATTTGTGTGATATAGTAGGATTGCCATGTGGAGGTGGGGGAATAGGTATATATGGATTTATACTCATCCATTCACTCAATTCTTGATGTGTTTATTAGCTTATGTAATTGAAATGAAAATTATTGAAATCTTTAGGTGTCCCACTTGACCAAAATGTGTGTGTGTTGATGAATCAATAGACATATTTGCTTTGTTTTATGGCTGATATTTGAGTTTCTTTGACCTATGATATTAATTATTAGTATTAATTTCTTGCCTCTATGATTGAAATTGAACTTTCGTACGTGTCACAACTCAATCAAATGCACAAGGCAATTTAACTAGAGAAAATTAAACATCTATTTGGAATAAGTTCAAAGGTTTACTCTTAAATATATATTGCTAAGTAATTTTGGTCCTTTAGTGTTCTCAAGTTGCAAGCTTTTGTGAACTTCCAAAATTAGATGGGGAATCTGATTATCACGATCTCGTTGGTTAGGAGATATCTTTTCTTTTGATGTTATAAGGCTATTTTATCAAATATTTTTTAGGGAAAAAGAATAAATATATGTCCGAACTATCGTAAATGGTATGCAGATACCCTCCGTCATACTTTTGGGACATTGGTGTCCCTGCTAACCAAAAACTAGAGTATATGTCCTCCACTCTAATGGAAGACTAAGGGTGTGTTTGGTATGGAGGAAAATGTTTTCCATGGAAAATATTTTCCTAGAAAATGTTTTCCTGGAAAACAAGTAGATTTTGGACTTATTTTCTCATGTTTGGTTGGTGCGTAGAAAATATTTTACGGAAATGATTTTGTGTTTGATTTATGAATGAAAAATATTTTTGAGAGACATCTTTTATTTTTATTAGAGTAAAAAATAATTTATGAAATTGAAAATATTTGTAAAAAGCAAAATTATTATTTTTTGGGGGTGGTGGGTGGGGGCAGGGGGAGGGGTTAGGAGTGGAAAAATAAAAATTTAAAGTTGATAGTATTTTTAAAAAATAAAATTAATTTTTTGGGGTTGGGGGTGAGTGGGTAGGGGGGCTGGCCGGGGAGGGGGAGAGTGTAGGAGTTTAAAAATGAAAATTTGAAGTTGAAAATAGTTTTAGAAGCCAAAATCAATTTTTTGGGGAGGGGGTGGGTTGGGATGGGGGGCTGGCCGGTGGGGTGGGGGTCAGGGATCGGGTGAAAAAATAAAATTTTGAAATTGAATGTTTTTTAAAATTGATGTTTTTTCCAAAAAAAAATGTAATTTGAAATTAGAGGAGAGCTTTGGAAAATGTTTTCCTTAAATTTTTTAAGGGAAGTCATTTTCCTTAATTTTGAGGAAAATGAGTTGATTTGGAAAACATTTTCCAAAACTTTTGTCCCAACCAAACATGAGAAAATTGGAAAACATTTTCCAGAAAATGTTTTCCTTCATACCAAACACACTCTAAATAGGGACACATGGCACAATCTTATCCGTCCATATCATATTTAATAAATGTCGGATCGGTGGATAATATTATGACACGTATATGTCCGTTAGTATAAAGGGTATATATGCTCTAGTTTTGAACGGCAGGGGCACCAATGTCCCAAAAGTATGACAGGGTATCTGCATACCATTTACGATAGTTCAGGGATATATTTATTCTTTTTCCCTTTTTTTTAGGGGAAGATATTAAAAGTTTAAGATCAAAATATATGAAACTTGTCCTATTATGTTAATTACAAGGATGATTGTTAATCATATGTTATTAATTAAGATAGACATTAATTAGATTACGCCATTGTTGTATCATTACTTTTAACAATGACGTTGGATATATATTGGGTGATAGATTTTCTCACGTTTCTTTAGAGTTCTTTTTTTTTATATAACTTAGGTTAATTTTTTTTTTGGTTAATTTTTGCTTTCGAGAGTTAATTGGTCAATTTTTAAAATTAAATAAAATTAAGTTAACTTAAACTTAGATGTTTCAATTTTTTTATAGAATACACTTCTTCACGTGTTAATTATATTAAAAAAATATAACTTAAAATGTTGATCAAAGTTTATATAATTTGACTTTTGAGAACTAAAAAAATAAGTAAAAATGAACGACTTAGTAATAATTACTATGTATATTAGTGGTATTCGTAACTTGAGTTAATTGGTTTAAAATTGTCAACTTTCTTAGCATGTAAAATACGTAATTTTGTGTAATTAGTGACACAACAATGACATAATCAAAGAGTTTAATTAAGGGAAAATTGTATATAATAGCAAATTAATAACCTAAAATAAATGGAGTAGCTAGGGTTTGATTTAATTGTGCTCCATAGCAAACGTTTGCAAAAAATTGCCAGGCGTCTCTCTCCCAAATATCTCGCTCGCCACTCTCCTCCAATCTCTCGCTCGCTTCCTCACTTTTTATACAAACACAAGTGTATAAAAATTATTTCTAATTGTATAAAGTAGAGGAAATTGTATAAATACATATATTCTTGTTCCCCTCTCTCCCCTCTTCCAGATCTCGCTCGCCACTCTCCCAAATCTCGCTCGTCACCCTCGCCTTTCTCACTTATACAAACAGAAGCGAAATGTATAATTTGCGTTTCTGTTTGTATAAAGCGTGAGAAAATTGTATATACACATGCAAGTACATATATTTTCGTTCTATACACTTATAATTATACAATAAAAATACTCCCCTGCCCAGTTTCTTTTTCCTTTCTCTCTTTCTCGTTTTATACAATTTTCAAATTGTATCTAATTTCTCTCTTTCTCGTTTTATACAATTCGATTCAATTGTATATTCCTTGTCAAGTCTCTTTTGTCTTTCTCTCTTTCTCATTTTATACAAATTCAAATTGTATATAATCGTTCTATAAACTTATAATAATACAATTCATTTTATACACTTCGTTTTTATACAGTTTCTGCCCAAGTGTCTTTCTCTTTCTCGTTTTATACACTTCGTTTTATACAATTTGCTTCAACTGTATATGTATAGCGAATTATACAGTTTCTATGTTTGCTATGGAGCGCAATTATGCAAATTTTGCTATAGCATACAAATATGAATTTTTTATTTGCTATATGTGAAAGTTGCCCTTTAATTAATGACCCCAATCAAACTTTTTTTTACTTCACATTAATTAATGACTTCTTTATAAAAATATCATTAGTCTCGAGATTTTATATATATATATATATATATATATATATATATATATATATATATATATATAATTTTTGGGGTAATTTACTAATTAGCAATTTATAGTAGCAAATGTAGGAATTTTGACTAAATATGACAAAATTATTGTACGAATTATATATATATAGAGAGAGAGAATTTTACAAACAACGTACTATTATAAATACAAATGTTGATCTTATAGGTAAAAAGTTGTTACAAAGAGATAAAAATATAATACAAAAATAGATTTTGATTTTTTTTAACTATTATACTGAGATGTTGTTAGATAAGAATGTTATAGTGAGGTTAAAATAAAGGGAAAATTATATGGCTAAGCAAACTTATACTATTTAATTACTCATCATAGATATAGTTTGCTATAATTATCAGTCACGACTAATACTATACATTAATTACGTGGGCTGACTTTGAGTTTGTATAATTAGTCACGTTTGTATATGTATAATTCGCCAAGATATACAAATACATATGTATCATATACAATTATTTAACCTATATACATATACAATTCACCTCTCTCCCACTCTCTGCCTTCTCTCACTCGCCTCTCTCCTCCCTCTCCCAATCTCACTTGCCATATATACAAATGCATATGTATAATATACAATTATATACAATTATATACATATACAATTCACCTCTCTCCCACTCTCTTCCCTCTCTCGCTCTTCTCTCTCCTCCCTCTCTCAAGCTCGCTCAACTCTCTCCTCTCTCTCCCAGTCTCGCTTGCCTCTCTCCTCCCTCTCCCAATCTCTCTTGCTATATATACAAATACATATGTATAATATTTAATTATCTAACCAATATACATATACAATTCATCTTTCTCCCACTCTTTCCCCCTCTCTCTCGCCTCTCTCCTCTCTCTCCCAGTCTCGCTCGCCTCTCTCCTCTATATAACATGTAGCTACAAATTGTAATTATGAACCTATAGTTATAGAGAGTAATTAATTATTTTTAAGTGGCTATATGTGAAAGTTTTCCTAAAATAAATTAGGTATAATGGCTATTTGTGTAAGGATGGCAGTGGACTGAAACCCCTATTAATTTCAAGTAACCCAACAATTTGTAATGTCATCATTTGTAGGGCCATTCTAACTCCATGATATGAACATTCAGCCCAAATTAATCGATCAATTGGCTCACCTAACAAATTGCGATATTTTCGATCAATTTTATCAAATGCAAAATCATATATATTTTTTTAGAACAATCAAACTTTCGATCTAGCACCATAAACAACATGTTCCTATTGAGTTTCGTTCAAGGTGTAAATCAAAACACCTTAAACATGATCATTTTCTCCATTTTTAACATGTATTTTAAAGAAAAACACTAAACAAGATAGAAAATAACAAATATTACGATATTTGTAATAACAATAACTACTCCATTTCAATTTGAAGTAATTTAAATTCCGCTATAATATATAAGAAAAAAATAGAGCATACATGACCAATTAGGACAAATTTAAACTTAGTCTAGCCACAAATCTAAACATCTACTATAATAATTATCCCGTCTCAATCTCAAACACGTTTGAATCAAATTATCATATATTCGAACAAGGAGGACAAATCTAAACTCAAACTAGTCATAAAAGTCATCTGTAACAACAACAATAACAACTCCGTCTCAATCTCAAAACCAGAACACATATTAACCAAATTAGGACAAAAATCAAAGTTGATTTGGCCACAAAAATGCACCTATAGCAAATCTCCTCTTCTCATCAACACTCCCTTGAAAATTAAGTCCATATTCTCTTAGAAGAGCATCGATCTTCCATTCCTCCATCTTCTCGTAATCATGTTTTGTGTATCTCGGATAATGAAGAGGCATTTGAAAAAACTCGGAATTTTTTTCATTCGAAATAGATTTGATACTCTTATTCATTTGATTTTTATTGAACTCGATTGATGATTGTGATTTCGAGTTTCCAAGAGTAATTGTGTTTGCAATGGTAATAACCCAACTTAAAGCCATTGTTGGAAAATACATTTATTAGTATTATTTGGTGAAGATGAAAATGAGAAAGTTTAATTTGCTTGAAAGTGTTGAAAGAAAATGGACATTTATATATAAGTAGAAATTCAAGGGCATTTTTGGAATTATTAGAAAGAGACAAATATAATTGCTTGGTCAACAAGCTATTCTTTAATAACCATAAGATAAAAATAAGACTGTATAGTGTAAAATTTAAAAATAAATACGAAAATACGTTTCTAATAAAGATGTATTAATTACAAAATCAATAAATAAATAGACTCATAAATTGTGCTACCAATTTTCTAATACATGCATCAATAAATTTCTTTTTGAAAACTCATTCCTTGATCTATTTTTTCTTTTTAGCGATTTTTCATGATTCAAACTAAAAAACATCTAATTAAGAGTGAAGAAAATCGCGTGCCACATTTCTTAATCGTTGGCTATATAATAATGAATATTTTTAGAAAAGAGCCTTTGGTATGCTTTCTGTCTCATTTTGTATTGCATCGTCTAACTTGATACTATATTTAAGCAGATTTTTTCTTCTAAAATTTGCAATCTAAAATAATTATTAGATATTTATGGGTTAAAAGGTAAAAAACAGAATAAAAAATTAATTTATTTCTAATTATAATTAAAAAAACATTTAAAAATTAATACGTCACATAAAATAAATGAAAGAAAACACTAAGTGGTAAGTAAATTATTTGCGTGTCGTGTCTAAAAATCAAACAATACACAAATGATTAGGCAGAGTAGTTAGCAGTCGCTTTTTGTATTTTCAAATTAGGAAAATTAACAGCTTATAATGTATGCTTCAATCAACGTAAGTTGAAATCGAGAATATTTCTATTTATTTTTATATAATAATAAAAATATAAAATTATTTTTTACGATAAAAAAATATTATTTTTTATCTCTCACGATTATTATGTTCCCAAAAAATATCTAACAAGTCATGAGCTGGCTTACGTTATTAAAGAGAAAAAGTAGTATAAAGTTGCACGTTAAGCGTGAGTATAGTAAATGAACAGTAATAATAAATATTACTAAATAATAGTTATGACAAGTGTTGTTCTAGAAAGTTTTCAAATTTTTTTTTTGAAACTCGAATCATAAATTTTAAAAAAAATATTGCTAAATAGTCAGGAAATTTAGTCAAAATATAGCTAGAAATTTTTAAAAATTATAATATTTCTTAATTTTAAAATAGATTATTTTTTAGTAAATTATTAAAGCTAAAAAGGTAAAAAAAAATTTGAAAGGTAAAATTATATTAAAAAAATTCAAATATATAGTGATAAAATGTTCTAGAAAGTGTATTAATTAGAATTTAAATTATTTTTTTCCATTTCCTAATTGGAGACTTCTGGATACTCTTATCGAAGTCTTCAATTCTTACATTAAATGTTGAAGCCAACTATGTCTAGCTAGAAAAATGTACCCTTTTTTTTATTTCTATTTTTTATTTTTCATGTTTCGTTATAATTAATTTTTAAATTAAATTATTGAAATTTTGATATTAAAAAATGTTATAAGTTGTACTATTCTCATGTTGATATGACTGGGAAAAAAATATATCACAAAGTGTTTGTCAAAATTTATATAATTTGACTTTTAAAAAATAAAATGTGATAAATAAAATTAAAGAGAGCATGGCACTATTATTGTAATATTTGAAATGTATGGATTCAAAAATTAATTTAAATTTATGCCGACGAATAAATTCATTATTAAATTAAAATTATTTTTTTTTCTTAAATATTATGCGTACTTCTTTAATGTTAAGGGTATATTTAGAAATAATAGTTTATTTTTAGTAAGGCGAGACGTTGAGATGTATATCCCAATTATGTATCACTTATATATTGTATATGTATCAAATGTATTCACTGTGTATACATATGTGTGAGATACATGTGTTGCCTTTGAAACTTCTAAACTTTGATTTCATCTATTAATTTTGACTCTAAATCACCTATGGAGTATTGACATATCAAATCTAACAGTTGTTTTAAGAAATATAGGATTGTTGACAACTAATAATAATGGTTGAATCTCCAATATATCAATATTATATGGTGAGATTATACTAATAATAATTCATAACAAATATCTCTGGTTCATAATCTAAATTTCAATTCATATATTTTTAGTATAGAACATATGATATTCACAACTTACAAGAAGAGCAAATGAGTATTAACCTTCACATGGATGGAAAATTGGATATAAATTAGGGCAAATGACATAAATAACATACTTTTAGGGCTAAATGACCATTTGTCCCTTATAAGTTTCTAATGATCAAAATCCCTCAAAAATATACAAAAACACGAATACATAATAGGGCTGATACAATAAAAAGGTGACGGATACATTATATATTTTTTGTCACATTTTTGTATCCCCCTTATTTTTTATTACATTTCTATATCCGCCTCATTTTTTGTCATATTTTTGTATCCGCCTCATTTTTACATTTTTAATCACATTATTGTTTTGCTTTATGTTACATTTTTATCATTCATACATTTAGGCCCAACTAATGGGCTGATCATGCAGAACTGACGTAGTGCAGATTTCAAATTTAAATTTTATGAATTTAATATTTAGCTAATTTGTTATAATTCTAAAATAAAGCGTTCAATACCAAAAGTACTTTGAATTTTTCTGTGTTATTTCACATATAATCTTATATTATGGATTAAAAATATTGAAGGCACTCAAAATTATTAATTGTATAATATATGTACATGGCGTAGAGGGCTACATTGTTTTTTTAAAAAAGGAAAAAAAAAAAAAAAAAAAGAAGAGGGTTACATTGTTTTTTCGATCTAATACTTTAGATTACTATTCATATTTCAAATTAGGAAAAAAGATAAATATACTATTGTAAATGATATGTAAACACCATGCGTGATACTTTTGTGATATTGGTGTCGTTATTGTCTAAAAACTAGAGCATATATATATCCTATATACTAACAAACATACACGTGTCATTATCATAATCTTATTCACCGACACAACATGTATTAAAAATTGGATTGATGGATAAGATTGTGTCACGTGTTCCTATTTAGAATAAAGGGCATATATGCTCTAGTTTTTAAATGACAAGAACACCAATATTTTAAAAATATGACGGAGTATATTTACATACTATTTACAATAGTTCATATTTTTAGTTTTTCCCTTTTAAATTTTAATAAGTGATCAACTACATGTGTGTGTATATCAAATTTAACCAATCATAGAATGTTCTAAATGTTTCTTTCTCCAATAGCTCTTAACAATGTAGTAGTTTATAATTCACGAAACTTTAGTAGGTGTTTGAATTAGCTTAAAAGTTGGTTAAACCTACTTTTAGATTATTTTTTGACTTCTGAAAGTGTTTGACAAATATAAAAACAACTTAAAATAAGTCAAAAATGACTTAAAATAAGTTGAGAAGTGTTTGACAAGATTTAAAATGACTTAAAATAAGTTTAAAATGACTTAAAATAAATCAAAAATCAAAAGTAGGCCTCCCCTACTTTTTATCTTTTAATTTAAATGTCATTTCAATTAGAATTTTATTTTTAAATTAAAAGCTATTTTTAAGCCAAATCAAATGGACCCTTAAACTATCAGTATTAGTTCATAAACATTTAGTCAAGCCTAATATTATTCAAGCAAATTGATACATGATTGGATTCGAACCATAAGAATAGGTGATTTAAAAAAATAAAATCATGAAAAAATGGGGAAAAAAGACAATATCTTGAATAATATATGCTCTGTCATGCTATCCAAAAACTAAAGCATATATACCTTTTATTCTAACGAAACACCAAATAGGACATATAACGAAAGACTAAATAGGGACACATGACGAAAGCTTATCCGTCGATCTGATATTTAATAAATATCGGATCGATGATAAGATTATGACACATATATATTCCTTAGTATAAAAGATATATATGCTCTAGTTTTTTAAATTAATATTCAAAATATGACGAATCATATCAACATACCATTCACGATAGTTTAAAACATATTTATAATTTTTCTCTTAAAACATACTGTCAATGAATATCACATAAATTAAAACGAAAAAATGTGAATAAAAGAATCATATGCCACATGTGAGACAATCCAGTCCTCATGAATCCTGATCTAAGGCCTGTACATTTTTAACGGTCCCGTCAAATTCTTCTTCCTAAATCCCTCTGCATAAAATGTACGCTCTAGCTCGTTCACGATTCCGAATTTCGATAAGCAATCGGCGTTTCTTATCCACCGTTCTTCTCCAAGACCAACCTCCTCCGACGCCTCCTCTCCCTGAACCTTCTTCCGCCGCCGCCGCCGCCGCCGCCGCCACCGGAGCTGAGAACAAGTCATGGAATTTACTCAAGTACAGCCTTGTTGCTGCCCTCACCGGCGGTGCTGCTACTGCTGGTTATGCTACTTACGGTACACTCAATTTTACGGTCTTGAATTGTATTTATTTGAATTTATTGAGGATTAATTTGGATGTGAAATTTTGAGCTTCATTTGTGCATCGCTAGCCTGAATCATCCAGATGAAAAATTAGATCTAATAATTTATCTTGAATGCTTTTAAGCGTAGAGTGATAATCTTAATTTGGATGGCCTGAACAAGGGGATTGGTGAATTTTGTTGAACTTGTCGGCCTCGTGAAAAAAGCTCAATCAAAGTTCAAAATATAAAATATTGAAATGTAACTATACACACAAACAAATTGTTCAGACAAAAGAAAGGAGAAACTATAATTAAGCTATATGTGTTATTATGTCGTTAAGACAAAACCCATAAGTTGAAGATGCACACACATTGTCATTAGCACTTTGACACATACACTAAAGCGCCAATCAAGCGAGGCGAAGTGCACAACATGTGCTTCACCGAACTTCAGAGCTTAAGCATGCTTTAAATGAGCCTTTAACAACACCATTGCAGCCCCCCTTGGGTGTCTTTTCAAATGGGGTTTTTCGTTTACATATCAAAGGTAAATAACAATCGGCCGCCTTCAATCTAGTTAATGAACTCACGAAGAAAGTAGCACTGCATTTAAGCTCTTAGTTTTGGTTGCATCTCCGTCTGCTACTCCCTCCGTCCAACAATACTTGTCCACTATACTAATAATAGATGTCCAACAATACATGTCCACTTTATGATTAGCTCTTAGTTCCTAATTTACCCTTATCATTAGTTATAGTTATTTTCTTATTATATATTTTATTTTATTGTTTACGACAAGGGAAACCCGCAACCGCTACCCTTTGGGTTCGCACAGGTAAAAAAACCATCTTCTATGAAATAGCTCGCAAACCACACAGGAGAGGTAACCCGCACTAGGTAAGCCTGGTGCGAACTGCGACGAGCTCGACCCAAATGACAAACCCCTTGCTTTCTCTGACAGGGGTTTCGAACTTGAGACCTCCAACATGGAAGTCCCAAGCTCAAATCACTGGGCCACCCCGAAGGGTAAAAATAAAATGTTATTAATGAGACTTGAACCCTAATGGATGTGCCAAATTAATAGTGGACAACTATTGTTGAACAGGGGAGTAATATTTTGCTTGATTCTTTAGAGTTGAGGGTCTTTAGAAAACAGTCTCTCTACCCCACGAAGATAATGTAAGGTCTATGTGCATCCTACCCTCCCCAGATCCCTCATGCTAATGGGTAAACACACTTTTTTTTTAATTGGTAATGGGTGCAGACTGCAGACACATAAGTGAAGTCTTAAGAACCTCTTAAGTCTGTCCCGAAGGTACTATTACAAGAAATTCATTATTATGGGCTTGTTTTGAAGCCTTACTTCTTTTAAGCTCCTGTAATTGCTGTTAGGTAGACTTTTGCCTTCATAGTAGCTTAGTACGTTGTTAGTTAGGATGTCCTATTGCAGCTCGGATCCTGTTGTTCATAATCGATTTTATATTTTGATATGGAATAGTCTTTGTGAAAAACTGCAAAAAGGTCAAGGGACTGATAGGCTGTCCTTTATCATTAATATTCTGTTGGTATTATGTGCATATTGTTTCCTGTACACTGACATATCCTTGATCTACAGCATATTCGTTGACCGAAGTTGAGGAGAGGACCAAGGCTTTGCGTACATCTGCAAACTATACTGTTGGTGATAGTTCATCCGGTTTTGATGTTAGTCTGGATCTACTCTAAAGTTTTTCATTTTATGTGTTTGTGTTATCCTAAGCCATTAAACTGATGACCGAGTAGTTATTTATTTGCGTCATAAGAGTAATGCACAGTTAAATGTAAAAGGAAAGATTGAAATTATATGCATACAGGCAGCATTTAGCTTGAGTTAGTGGTGGATAGATTATGCTAACCTTAGCGATCTTCTTTAAATAAATTATATAGTGTCTTTCGTTTAGGTTGTTTCGAAACATTAAAGAATGTTTCTTTCTTTTTTGTTTATTTTTAAATTTAACTTCCACTTGACATGTTTAAGATCATAAGATCAAAAAATGTTTTGGTATGCTATATATATATATATGTTACCTCTAAAAAAACCATAGAAAAAATAAATCTTTATCATTAAAAAGAAGAAATAACTTTGTATTTCAAAAATAAAAATAAAGATAAAAGTTAGGCCTCCAATTTATTTTTGGCTTTAGGCCACTAATTAGCTTGAGCCACCATTGCTATTCATATAGTGATCTCGGTCCTACCAATAGGGATCTATAAGTAATATATTATTTGTAATCCATTTATTAGATGCTTTCATTTGATTTTCTTTGATATGGTTAAATGACCTACTTAACTCAATTGTTAGAGTATTGATTTCATATGACAGGGTTTATCGGTTCAAATACAATGGTAGATAAAACAATTTTATTCTGATTATTTTGATTCAGAAGTTCTATTTGGTTAACATTTTTTTAAAGGAATTTCATGATATTTAGTTACCTATTCTTTTTGCAGAAATTTCAAGCTTTGTTATACTCCTCTGCAATGACAGGTTTGTTCTGATTTTGAGTTCTCTGCATCCAAGAACATGAACTTATGCTTGCTACACATTGTCAATATATAGGTGTAGTACTAATACACGTTAATGTCTTCAATTTTATTTTCTGCTTGTTGCATGATATCCTTGGCAACTAGTTAGGGAGGTGTCCATAAACTTGTGTTCCCTTTAGTCATGAATTTTGCCGTTTTTGGCACATCAAAGCTTTGTGCTGAATTTTTGCAATGCCTCATGTTGGGGCATATAACATGTGGTTTACTATATTCGTCATTGACATGATCCATGGATTTAACTTTGTCCCACATTCTAGAAATATTGATTAAAAATAGAAAAGAATGTGTTCAATGCTTGATTTTTGTTGGGTCGTGGAGTTAATGGCAGCTGGTACAAGGATGGATGAAAATACTCATTCTAAGATGTGACGATATACTTGATTAATTATATTGATAATGTTTTTTTGAATATGATTTGCTATAATGATATAATTATATTTTTCTTAATAATTTTGATGACACTTTTTTGTAAATAATTTGGTGTAATAATGTAACTATATTTTCTTAATTATGTCGATACTTATTTGTTGTAATGCGTTCTATAGTAGTTTTCTTGGGTTAATCTTATACTTTCTCTACTTTTATGGTGGTATGTTGATTCTCCCCTTCTAAAAATTTAGTGCCTGCCAAGTTAGTTGAGCTTTACCTAGATCTAAGGCGCTTGACTGAAGAACAAGTTCGAGTAAGTAATTATGCACATCTTTATTTTTAAACCATGTTCCTTTTTAAGTCTTGTTCTTTTTGCATGTCATCTCTTTTCAATTACAAATAAAATCTTGTGGATTACTTTAGGATTATAGTGAACCATCATCAGACAAGCTCCTGCCAGATTTGCATCCATTGGAGCAACATGTCTTTACCATAGTTCTTGATCTAAGTGAAACATTGGTGTACTCTGACTGGAAGGTAAAATTCCTAGTCACAAACAAGACGGATTTTTCATTTGATGAACCGTCACTAATATGAATTCATGTCCTTTAAAAGCGTGAGAGAGGATGGAGAACATTCAAAAGACCCGGGGTTGAGGAATTTCTGGAACACTTAGCTCAATTTTTTGAGATAATTGTATATTCTGACCAACAGAACATGGTATTTATCACTTCCTTCGTAATGTTTTCTATATTTTGTACCACTTGTGTAGTTAAAATTTTGGCGTGTGGTATTTGCAGTATGTCGATCCTATTGTCGAGAGATTGGATTCAAAACAGTGCATCCGGTATAGGCTATCAAGGGGAGCAACTAAATATGTGGGTGGCAAGCATTACAGAGTAGGTGATTTTGCTCATTCTCTAAATTTTCCATTCGCTATGCTTCTACTTCATCCCGAAAATCTTTCAACCTTATCTTTTCTTTTTAATTTTTTTTTTCATTTGTTTTATGAATAATTCTCCTTACTCTATGTTCCAACTCCCAAGAGACGGAATGATTAAGATTTCCATGTTATTTGTGTCTGTTGTTACAGGACCTTTCCATGTTGAATAGGGATCCATCAAAGATTATATATATTAGTGGTAATGCATTAGAAAGTAGCCTTCAACCAGAGAACTGTGTAGAAATAAAACAATGGAAAGGAGATGTGGAAGATATCACACTTTTAGATCTTATTCCATTTCTGGAATGTAAGTATACCAATAACGAATGACGTACAAAATCTGGTGCGCACCATGTCACTCACTTTAAATGACTTCATTTATGCATGCAGATGTTGGAAAACATAGGCCAGCTGATATTCGAACTGTATTAGCTTCATATCAAGGGTGTGATATTGCAAAGGAGTTTATTGAACGATCGAAGGAGCACCATAGGTAAAGTTTAAAGTTTATTCTTGATTCTTTATTAGATATTGTTGTGCTTATTCAATTGTATTTGAAATCTTTGAAGACGTGGAACTTGAATGCTTCTTATTAAGGTTTCTTCGGATTTATCATCTGTTGATGCAGGCGTATGCAAGAGCAGAAGCAGACTCGTAGCCTATGGCGTCGCTAGTGTTGATTTTTGGAAGTTCTGAGTTTAAAAAGGATAAAAGCAATTATCATTGTGATAAATTATATGTAATTAAAGGATTCAAATTCAATTACCCTCTAACAACACGATTGTATTCTTTTTCCCAGCAGCAATGAATTCACATCATTTGCTCCTTTGTAATAATGGAATAACATCAAAATTTTGCCAAACGGCAACTCTATCTATACTTCATGATTTAATGGTATTTTTTTTAAATAATTTATACGATAAAAAAATATTATTATTAATTCTTGTGTGTTAAATATGAATTTCTATATTCATCAATTTGGATCACCAAAACTATCCAACTATCAAATCCGAAGTTTAGCCCATACTACAATGTTATTGGCTAAGCTGTGTGAAAATGAGAAAAATTGGAAGTCTTGGTCATCGCCCTAGTTGACTGACTGGCCCTAATTATTTGTGGCCTTAAGGTTCACACTTGAGTCTTCACGCAGCAGCAAAGCCTTTGTTTGGTAGTACCAAGTACCAACCCATCATATTTTTCTTTAAATTTGTTTGAAACTTTTTGAACTTTTTTTTTAAAATCAAAATGAGCTTTAAAAGTTAAAAAATACAAGTTATTACATCTTTCGTCTCGAAATAGAGATATCACTTTTTAATCCAAAAAAGAAAGTTACACTAAAATAACTGTTATATACAAGGCTCAGTTGATTTCGAGGGCAAAATGATCCAAAATTGTGATTTACATGCTATTACACGTTTACGAGTGCATGATGTTACACAATGAGAGGTTTATGCACTCTGCATCTAAAAAAAAAAAAAGCTTTTTAGTATTATAGAGCTATTTATTTAATAATTTTTTATTATCTGTTTTAATAAATATAAAATGAGTTAAAGTGACACTTATTTATACACTTTTGGAATGTAAACTGTCACAAGTTATTAAAAAATTTCAACCAATAATATTTATGGTAAGTAGTAGTACATTTTTTTCTCTCATAATTCACCATTGTAGTACGTTTGTTGTCTCTCTCTCATGTCTTAATCTCTTTGTCCTGCGGTACTACATCAACTTCTCCAAAAATATTTCTATAAAAATCTCCATTTTTCTTTTTCATTCCAATGATTTTCTCTAAACCAAATGGCACGTTTACACTTCTTTCTTGTTCTTTTTCTTCTTCTCATTATCTCCGCGGCCGCACACGGCGGAGATCATGACGGAGATGCTGATTCAGAACAATCTGACAAACCCCATTTGAGATCTCGGCCGTTGGTTTTAGTGAAGATATGGTGTTTGATAATAGTCTTCTTTGGGACTTTTATTGGTGGGGTTTCACCTTATTTCATGAAATGGAATGAGGGTTTTTTGGTTCTTGGAACACAATTTGCTGGTGGGGTTTTCTTGGGAACTGCGCTTATGCATTTTTTAAGTGATGCTAATGAGACATTTGGGGAATTGACAAGTAAAGAATACCCTTTTGCTTATATGTTGGCATGTGCTGGTTATTTGATGACTATGTTAGCTGATACTGTTATCTCTTTTGTTTATGCTAAGCAGAACAACAACAACAACAATGATGTTCAGCTCCAAGGTTTGTGCTTACTATGTGTTGTTTTAGAATTTTGATTGATAAAGATAAAAATCTGAACTTTATACTTTCTGTGCAGCTTTTCTATATCTGAATTGTAGTTTTGGTTAGAGGAATTAGTTCTGATTTAGTTTCGATATGTAATTCAGCTCGAATGAAGTGAGAGGACGGCAAAGATGAGAACTTTGAATTGTTAGAAAAAAGTAGTAGGCATAATATAACAATAGTCTTATCCGCTAGCAAATCAATGTTGGTAGTAGCTAGCAAAGTTTGTTAAACATATTGGCGTGGACAAAGTACTCGAATTTAATCATATTTTGTGTTTGGAGTGTTTTTATAGTTCCATTTGCTGTTTGATAGGATATGTTGTTTGTTTGATGCTGAAACATTGAAGAAAGAAAAAATATTATGTGCTAAACTTTCTTTTTTTTCTAGTTTATTGGAGCTTTGCTTAAAATCTGATATTTTTGTTTCTGAAGCATCTTGCACCTAATTTTGAGGTTGACTATAGAACTTTTACTAGCTTCCAAGTTTATGTCTAATCTGAGTAGTAGGAGAGTTTCGTGGTCGATGATGTTTAAGGAAATGCGAAGTTGAGTTCTGTTTTAGCTTGAGATCAACTGGAAAGTTTGTTGATCTCTGTTTAGCTTCCTATGATCAAGGGAGTTTACTAGAAAAGTGGTTATCTTTTCGAACCATTATGCTGAACATCCATTTTGCGATAGGATTTTAAATTATAGACAATGTGACATAATGTACTTTTTGATTTACAAACTTCACTTATTAAGGGTAGTAACCTGTAATTACCTTTTAATAATCTTGATCGTCTAAATTCCTTTGACGCTGTTGTATAGTAGTTAACTTCTTTGGAATAAAACACTCTTTGCTGATACTTCGAATCCCTTGTTGTGTTCCAATAGATACTGAAAATGGAAAAAGCAATGGAGCAGTCGCACAAGGGCAGTCACAGGTTAGAGAAGATGTTGATTTTTTTATCTTTTTTATCTAATAACCATCTTGTGTGCTCGGATTCCTTTTATTCTTTTAGTGGCTTAATTAGATTTGTCTCGATTGCTTTCACAGGTCTCTGATGGCAGAGAAAATGACTATTCAAAAGCACCTCTTGCAACAGCTTCTTCACTTGGTGATAGCATCTTATTGATCGTTGCACTATGTTTCCATTCCGTCTTTGAGGGAATAGCCATTGGTGTTGCAGATTCACAAGCCGATGCTTGGAGAGCTCTTTGGACTGTAAGTTTACACAAGATATTTGCTGCTATTGCAATGGGAATAGCTCTACTTAGGATGATCCCAAATCGCCCTTTACTATCATGCGCGGCCTATGCTTTTGCCTTTGCCATCTCTAGTCCAATTGGCGTTGCCATCGGAATCATAATTGATGCCACAACTCAAGGGGTTGTTGCAGACTGGATCTTTGCAATATCAATGGGATTGGCTTGTGGGGTTTTCATATTTGTATCCATTAGTCATTTGCTTTCCAAGGGATACAAGCCTCAAAAAAGGGTCAAGATTGACAAGCCTCATTTCAAGTTTTTGGCTGTTTTGTTAGGTGTTGGGATAATTGCTGTGGTGATGATATGGGACACTTGAGTTTGTGCTTTGATGATTATTTTGGCAGAAGTAGCATAATACTTTACCATTTTATTTTGAGAATACTATTGGTTGTTTAAAAATATTTGTATACATGATATATTGAGAGTGAAAAGTTGTGATTCTTAATTAAATGGAATTATTTTCAAGAATATCTAAGATTTTTGTGCATCATTGCTAAAGCTTAGTTCCAAATAGTAAAGATCATCTTTTACATATGGCAAGCAAGAGTACTGAATGATAAGGTCGTGTACAATAGATTTTGCATATAGCGAAAGCTTACTGCATTGAACTGTGCGTTTTTCAGTAATAAAATATGGAGTAGAAAGGTAAATGTAAATTTCTTTGACATCTTTATGAAAAAAAAAAAATTCAATTGTTCTCTTTCTTTTCTCACTTTTAGACAATTAAACAATAAAACTTTGTTAGACAACATTTGCATGAGTTCAATTAATGCCTTACATAATGGATGAACTATCTACTTTACTCATCTATAAAAGTAAATGACTTGGTAAGTGTTTGGAGAGTATTTGGTTGAAGTTGCAAATTTGCGAAAAAAAGTTCAAAATATTTCACCAATATTTGCCTTGATACTACTAAAATATATTTGGTCAAGTGTATTTTTAAATATCACAACAATAATGTATTCACTATGATATAATAAATAGAATTTCAGAAGTCTTTATGAATATTGACTTTCAGTATTTTAGTGGACTTACTCCATTATTCATGATGAAGCGCGTTGAGATTATAATAACATCAATACATAAAAGAAAATTATTATTTTCTTCGTTTTAAAAAGATTAATCTAGTTTGACTTGGAACGGAGTTTAAGAAAAGAAGATTTTTTAATCTTGTGGTTCTAATTTAAAGTTATGTCAAATGTACCAAAATAACCTTTAATCTTATGGTCTTAAACATGTCACGTGGAAAATTAAAGTTAAAGTGTTGCCAAAAAGGAAAAGGCATCATTCTTTTTTAAACAAACTAAAAAGAAAATAAGGACATTCTTTTTTAAACGGCGGGAGTAACAAATAAAAAGCAAATATTTACTTGCACTCAGTATTTACATCAAATAGAAAATAATTCAAGATTAAAACATGATGAATTCAACCTTTATGCTTTCACTACCGTATCTATTACACTTTTATAATTATGAATTTATAACTTAGTATTTTTCTGCGTTAAAAATGCTAGCTTAATTGAACCTCTTAAGTTTATATTACGTCTCACAGCAAACATATAAAATTTTCAATTCATTATGATTAAGTAATTTAGTGTGATGAGTATATGTTAATTTATTATAAATAAGTAATACATATTTACATACAAACACATATCAAATAAGGATTATTTGGTTGAGAACAAGTTATCTCAGGATAAATTATCTCGGGGTTAGCCATATTGGGATAACTTATCTCACCATGTATATGGAATAACTTATCTCATCACTATATACGGTGAAATAAGTTATCCCAAACATGACAACCAAACAAGATATAATTTTTTTTATCACATTACTATTATTTTTAATCCCTCACACCAAACGACCCTTCAATATGCTCTTTAACTTGGTCTTATTTCACATTTATGTTCTTTGATTTTGAGTGTACATAAATAGACACTTAAACTTGTATACAATTGCACAAAATAGATAGACACGTCCTACATGACAACTTGCATCCTGCATGGTTTCTACGTGCATTATACAACGTATGACTCATGTGTCTATTTTTTCAACTTTATACAAGTTTGAGTATTATTTATGCACACTCAAAAGTTATATGACATATTTATATATTATGTCTCCGTATAAATATTGATAAGAAAAAACATTTCCACAAAAAGTCAAACTATGTGGGGCACAACTGTACATTGTGAGTCCTCAAGGGTCTAAGTGACTCAACAAAATCCATGAGAATCTTCAAAAATAATCAAGGGCCCATGATCCTCTTGACAAATTGATCAAAGCCTATGAGCGACTACACGATAAAAAACCCCATGTGAAAGATCAAAGCTTTTTATGAAGGTTTTTTCAGCTACCACCATCAAAACTTCATAGAATGTGAACTCTGCAACTCTTTCTTGCCATTTTTACAATTTCCCAGGATCCAAAATCTTGTCTTTTTTGACTCATACTTCACTATAGCTTTGTGTATTCTTGGTATATATGCTAAAGTTACTAAAGAAGAATCTTTCTTGTCTTATATTTGACCAGCATCACCAGTTTCTCTGTTATTTCCCACTAAGGGGTTTGATTTTGGACCCAAGTTTCTTTTTTGCTAACTTATAGGCTTGTTGATGCCTATTGACTATTTCACTTGTTGGGTTGTTGTATTTTTTGCTTCAGCAAAAACCCCTTTAAGTCTAACTCTTGAAATTTTTGACTTTGATGTGTAATTTATCTCAGATCTTTGTAGAGGGGTGTTGGTTTAGAGCTTTTTCAGATACCCATTGTTTGTTTGAGTTCCCAGTAGCTAAATTTATGGTGGGGTTTCAGAGTAGATTATCAAGATTGTGTCTTTTGTAAGTTGATTGACTTTTGGGGTAGTAGTTGAGTTTATTAAGGTTGTTTTTTTGGGGGTTTAGTTTAGGTAAGGGGGTGTAGTGCTTGAAGTTTACAGATTAGGGTTTATGTGAGGCTGGATATGGTGCTTTAGAGGTGAAAAGATCTTATTTTTGGTAGTTTTCTGAAAATGGGTAGTAGCAATGACCATTGTTTTGTGGAATGGAAGGAGCAATTTGTTTCTAAGGAGAGGGGACATCGTGTGGTTCATTATTTCTTGAAGGATATTTCAGGGGAATCTATTCTTGCCGTTGTGGGAACTGAAAGGAGTGTTAGGCATATGTTTTATGTAGTCTCCGAAGAGTTCTTGAAAGCTTATGCAGGTGAGGACTCTGTCTATGCTGGCTTCAGATGGAGGTCAAGGAGAGAAGTGGTGAATTGGCTCACATCTATGCTATCAAAACAGCACTTACAAAGTGATTTTTCAAGTAAGCACTTGCTATCGACTGTCGTACTGTAGTTTCTGTTGTTTTTTGTTATTATATGTTGTTTCTTGTACTTCCGTTTGCTTCTTTTTTCTGGACTGCTTTGGACCCGTTATTCCCTGAGCCGAGGGTGTATTGGAAACAATCATTTTAGCTCTAAGATAGGTGTTAGATCTGCTTACACTCTATCCTCCATAGACCTCACTTTGTGGGACTACTTTGGGTATGTTATTTCCATGGAGTAGGGAAAGCTCTCGTCTCATGTAAGACAACTAAATGCACCTCCGGTACTGCTGAGGAGCCGAGGGGCCTTCTCGAACATAGGATAGGTTATTGAGAGGTAGAGCTCTGCTGTCGTTATGGGAAATCAATGCTCTGGGCCAAGTTATACTATCAAATTCCATTTAGATTAACGAAGTACTCATGCCAATTAGCTTTTTATATGCCATGTCACGTGGTCTATTTTGATTTCTCTGAAGTTGGCCTTTAATCTTTAATGTGATGTAGCTACTTTGCAAGTTTTTCCAAGTATGTACTATCAAATTCCAATTAGATTAATGAAGTACTTATGCTAATTAGCTTTATATATGCTATGTCATGAGGTCTATTTTGGTTTCCCTGAAGTTGGCTTTCTAAATCTTAGGTGATGGGTTTTACTTCACAACTTTGTCTAAGTAATGTATTATAAAAGATGGTTCACCTTCTGGATTCAGGAAATTAGGACAGTGAAAAAATGTTTTCTTTAGCACAAGAACTAAAAGAAGACCATAAAGTATTTCATGGCTTCATTTGTTTCGACTTTCGCTATGACATTTTCATCATGTAAGTTTCGTTAGAATAGAACAAATGAAGTTCTTGTGTATTTGCTGCTATGCAGCATAGTATTTGGATATCTATGATTTTCTATTATGTTTGCCTTTTTGATGAACTTTTCTATCCTTCCCTACTGCCTGGATTTGGCCTCTACTGCAGGGGCATCAGTCTTTGAGCTTTATACAACTGTTAATTTTTCTTTTCAGATTCCCAGCAATGTTGGTTTTACTCTAGTTCATCTTTCCCATGTAGTCTAAACAATATAGAGTGTCTGCTGAAGATGCTTTACATGTGATATCTGTAACTTCTAAATCACTGAACTTTTAGAGTATATATTTGCAAACAAAACTGTCTAGAATAGCTGTGAAGGAAAAAAACAAAAGCTTGACGGTGTGCTCCATGTAATGCAGAATCACCGAAAGATGACCCTATGTCTCCATTATTCAGTGTCCAATCAACAGATATGACAAGTAACAAGGTACGAGTTCTCACACCACTAACATGTCATTTCCTTGCTTTTTGACATGTCTGACTGATCTTTTATGACAGGGTTCTATAACAAGAAACTTTAGAGTTCATTCTTCCGACATAGTTTGGTCAGGTGAACCATGGATATGTAGTAAACAGCTCAAACACTACCCAACATTTTCCCGGAATGGGATCTCAATTGCTGTAAGTTTCCTGGACTGACAATTAGATGAATGTCTCACAATGAAGTTTTTACTTGAAATGCTTAAGATGTTCCACTTGAAATTTCTTAGATGCTGAACAAACTTATTCCAGGAACATATACTTGATAAGAAGGCTAAGATATAATATATTTTTGGAGTCAACATCATTGTGGAATGGGAAATTAGTCTCCTCGTATAGTTTTGAGCAACGCTCACCCTCAGAGCTAGATTTTGGGGTTATATTAGGCTCAATGTTCTTTTTCTTTACAACAGAGCCAAACCTATCTAAGTGTTGGCTTAGTTGATGTCGGGTCCCCATGTTATATCTTTAATCCACTCTCCGATGTTCCGTTTTGGGCATGCGAGGTGTTAGAGTCTGACACCAGTTGTGGGATAGCAAATTAATTGCCTTCTAATTTGTTCCCTCTAATTTTTAATGATGACAAATTCCCAACTAGTCCGTCCGGTTACCTTTGTCAAAAAAATAAAATTGCAAACTGTGTCCAAATGTATGGAGATGATGCAGGGTTTAGCATTACACATGGATTATCATTTAGCTCTAATTTACACAAGTGGCATTATCAATTATTAGCGACACTTTAAGTTTGTGCTCAAAATGTTCTCTTGACTGCCATAAATTAAAGCATGGATTCATCTATGCTGTTCCTCCCTTCTCCCAATCATTCCTATTTGGCTTACATAGATTACCATCTAAGCTCTTGAAAGTTGAAAGAAGTAAAATGTTTCGAATGAACCTTTTCAAGTTTATGCTATTTAGAAAGTTTCCTCCTTGACCCCTTTAGAAAGATGACCTGACTTCTGTAATGCTGCACCTCTATACCTTATGCATGTCTATTTGTTAGTTTACAGCTGTTAAGTCTGTTTCCTTTTCTGTGTTCCAGGTACATGCATTCATCTTTGTCATGGCTGAAAAGGAAAATCAGTACCTTGCATATCTTGAAGATATGTATGAGGACCGGAAGGGCCAGAAAAAAGTCAAAGTGAGATGGTTCCACTTTAATAGGGAAGTGAGAGGGGTTGTCTCTTTAAGAAATCCTCATCCTAGAGAGGTTTTCATCACTCCTTATGCTCAGGTCATTAGTGCAGAGTGTATTGATGGGCCGGCCATTGTCTTAACGCGGGAACATTATGAGAAATGTGTAGCTGTTTTCCCAAATGACTTGCTAACAAGAGTACATTTTTGCTTCAGACAATTTAAGGGCAACAGAGTAAAACCTTTTGAATTAGGTAAATTGCGCGGTTACCTTGATCAATCGATTTTCTCATGTTTCAGTCCAGATTTCTTTGAAGACGAAGAATTTAGTGCTAAGGATGATGTAAAAGTTGGAGCTAAAAGGCCAAGAAAGAAATATAAGGAGCATCAGATGACAGCATATGAAGAGTCTTACAAGAAGTTCAAAAATGGTTTTTTAAGCAGGAAATTTAACTCCAATAAGCATGTTGGAAGTGAGCTCTGGTATGCTCCTAAGTTAGTGGTTAATGAGAAGATAGAATGTCTGAGCCAAGATAGTGGGATCCGAGGCTGCTGGTTCAGATGCACCATTGTAGAAATATCCAGGAGACAGATGAAGATAAAGTATGATGATATTAAGGATGAAGATGGATGTGGAAACCTTGAGGAATGGATCCCAACATTTAGACTAGCCAAGCCTGATAAACTTGGAATGAGAAACTCTAACCGTCCAACAATCAGGCCTTCCCGCCCTTGTGACCTGGAAGATCTTGTCTTTGATGTGGGAGCACCTGTTGATGCCTGGTGGAGTGATGGTTGGTGGGAAGGAATAATTGTCGACGCAGACAAATCAGAAAAGGAAACCTATAGAGTTTATGTTCCTGGTGAGAGGATGTTCTTAAATATAGATAGGAAGAATCTAAGAATCTCAAGGGATTGGGTGGGAGATCGATGGGTAGATATCGAGACAAACAGAGACATTCTTTCAATGATATCTTTGATCCAAGAAACCAAGATTTCTGTATCATCAAGTATTACTTCAGAGCGCCAGCGTGCTAGCACTATGGATCATAAAATTCACGCGAGTAGTGTGGATGAAGAAGCTGCTCGTGCTTCTACAGAAGCAAGATCAGTTGATCACCATTCAAAACATTCAATCGGTGTCAATAATGAGAAGCAAGAAGATGACATTACAGAAAAACGACTAACTGATAACTCCTCTAGAGATATAGACTTGATTAAGGATGAGAAGCATGCAACTGAAAACAAATCCGATGAGAATGATTGTAATAACAGCAGCAGCAGCAGCAGCGGCAGCGACAAGCATGACTTAGACTGCCAACTTAGCGATGATAATGATTCTTACAACACAGACATTGATAAGGACAGCAATGTGGAAAAATCATCAGAACCTGAGATTGATGGGGGGAAATGCGAAACAGAAGTAATGGATATGGCGGTGTGATGTGTTACCACCGAAACAGATTCCAGTTTGTTGCCAGGCACTGATGCTGTTCAACTGTACATAGAGATGGAAATCGAATGAGGTTTGCTCGTAGTGTTAGGAATCGAGTGTCTTAGGTGTACAGGTTATCATTAGTTCCCACTACTTTATTAGAATCTGGAGATGCTCTAGCAATTATGAACTCTCTAATTACTAGGTCCTTCTACCATATCTGTAACGTTCCACTATCGAGTCAAATTGTTTTAAAAGTGTGTTGCACACAGTGTAATAGACAGATACATACTATGAACCTTGCATGTTGTAAATGCAGTATTTTATGGTGAAATCATTGTCACACAATATGGCTTTAGGCCACCGATCTTATTGAGCCGCTCCTATTGTCTGTTTCAAAAATGAGGGCTCATTAGCCAATTTAGTTCTGTTTTTGAATGAATTTGCATTGTAGCACACAGAAAATTGAAGTGTGAAAGTTCAGAGTCTGAGCCATTGTTGTCCTTCTATGAACTTTACATCCAAAAAAGGTTCTGCTTCAGATTCATTGAGAGTCTTGGACCATGTTACTCTACCTGCTCTATTTGCTCCATTGCCTCTGCACTGGTATTCTCCAAACACTGTATGCCTGCAAACACAGAAAAAAGTCGTTTTTTTAAGACAGATCGATCTCAAGAAGATCATTGCTTACTCGTAGTATTTGGTGGTCACTTGTCATCAATATCCACCAAAAGGGGTTGTGTTAGCACATTGATTATCTATCTTCACTATCCGATACTCGAAATTCACTAAACACCTATTTGTCATATCAGACATATGATATCTCTATTCTGAATTAGAAGTTTCGAGTCTTACTGGCGCCTAGATGGTTGATTCCAGTCAGTCCAACCTTTTGGATCAATAATAGGATCAAAATCACATTTTGAATATATAATTCTTGAATATTCTCCCCATGCTCTGCCCAAAAAGACTCTTCCACTTCCTTTGATTTTACAATTAACAAAAGAGAAACCAGTATCTTGATCTGCTGTATCTCTGTGTTGTGCTGCAATTGCTCCATACCCTTTGGCTATTGAATGGAGAGTACAATTCTGTTGACAATATATAAAAGAAAAAAATAAGTCAAAAGTTTAGAAGAATGGAAGCAGAGAAAATGACAAACATGTCGATAATGCGTGTCAGACCCTTCAAAAGTAAGTACATATTTGAAGGATCCGACATAGACGCAACAATATTATAGGAGAGTCCGAACAATATTAATAGGTAGGTAAGAGAATAAGTACCTTATAAAGTGACCTAGCATTTCCACAAATGAAATCAACAGATCCTTGAATATAACATTGGTAAAAATAATGTGATCCAGCATCATCTAAAAGTGTATCTTGTGATCCCAATATTCTAACTCTATACAAAACTGATCTATCACCATTTAATCTCAATGCCACTCCTTGCATTCCAACACCTTTAGGATCTGGAATTATTGTGTTCTGAAAAAAAAAAAAAATCACAAAACGAGTCGGTTCATGACAAAAACAACGATACTGTTATAGAAAGATTTGACTTGTAACAACGTACGTATGTACCTCGATAGTGATGCCAGTGGCACAAAAATAATCAGATTCAACAGTTAGTGTGGCAGTTCTAGAAGTGCCTAAAATAGAACCATATTGGTCAGTATCAGAGGCTTTGTCATGACCAGAAATAATGGTTCTAGCTGTTTGATTTTGATCACCAACTAATGATATGAATGGCTTTGATGCTGGTATATGTACCTTTTCTCTACAATATAAAATATACATATCATTTGTCATTGACAAAATCAAAATTTTCACTAAAACGTTTAAAAATATAAAAAGTAAATACACAAAAAAGTTAAAAAGCAAATTTAATATCTACTATATATACATAACTTAATACTCGAATACTAAACTGACAATATTCAGACACCACACGTAAAATAAGATTTCAAACACAATACATCATGGGCTGACTAGAAAAAAGGAGTACTATGTTCATTGAAGTTATGTATAAATTCGAAATTCGATCTCTTCAAAAAGTTAGTGGAATAGTTACTAAATTAATAATATGCATATATATCATGATTTTTTAAGACAAAACATTAGGTTTAGATTAAATTTATTGTGTTCGGCTAAATTAGTAAGCTATACTTTAGTCTCTTAATCCTGAATTCATTAATGTAAAATAATCTTTACATTTATCAAAATTTACCTAAAGTATATTTACACGTAAGTATTCTTTAAAATATTAAATTTATAAAAAAAAATTAAAATATATATTTTCACTTTATCAATGCACAAAAGTTAAGTAATTTTATGAGGGGGTTGGTGGGTTAACCCACTACCATTTTATTAACTGTCAACTATTTCTAGTATATATACCCACGTTCTCAAGCTTAAATTAACTTCACAACAACTTTAAAAAATGCAAAAGAAAAACTATATAAAAATAATAAAAAATAAAAAATGAATCAATACATGAGCTTTTTACATTTATAATTAAAACAAGAAAGTAAAGGATAATGAAATTAAGTTTATCTGTGAAAAAAATGATTGTGTTAATATTTTTTACATATAGTTATTAGTTAATACATGCATTGAAACTTTTTACTCAAATAATATAATATCCTAGCAAAATCTCAACTTTATGGGTTCTAGATTATAAAATAGCTTCAGTAACTGAGTTCTGAATTTAATTTCCTTACATATTTAATAATAAAATTTTAATTATACATGCAAAGAACTCAATTCAATTCGAAGCTATTAAGTTTTACTGAACCCCTAGATTAGTTTTCATGATCATCACATGAACTAATTTATTCAGACTCAAAAAAATATGTTCATATTCGAGTCGAGTTCTTCAAAATATACATTAACTTTGTAGAATTCAACATATTCAATATTCTCGAGGAGTCAGAACAACACAAAAATTAACCAGAGTAAGAAGTTGATAAAAAGTCTACTAAAATGCAAATTCTCCAAATATACTATTTTGGAGAATTTAACACAGACATTTTCAAAGAATCCAAACAACACGAGTTAATCATAATAAGAAGTTGATAAAAACTATACTATATAGATAAAAAATAAAATAAAAATACCTGTAGGTTCCAGGATGAATGTAAATAATAACTCTTTGTAAATTATTTGAAGGAACTTTATCAACTGCACCTTGAACACTAATTGAATCTCCTTTACCATTTTCATCAACAACTATAACTCTTTTTAATGAAGATGAAGATGAAGAAGAAGAAGAACGCGATCGTATAAATTCATTTTTATTTAAATCCACCTTCATATCATCCCATGTTATAATGTAACAAGAATATTGATCACCACAAATCAAGAAAAATATCACAACCAAAGTGCTAAAATCACTTAAATTCATCATAAACCCCCCAAAAAAATATGAAGAGTTATGGGCAAAAAGCAAGTAAGAAGTGAAGGCAATAAATATAAGAGCCTATAGTACTTGTGTGTAGTATGGTTTTTATACAACTTTTTTTTATTTTTTTTGGCATAGTAGAAATATATTTATGAAATTATGAACGTTGGAATTTGCATGTTACATAATTTCAAGAACCTCTAAAGTTTTTTAAAGTTAGTAATAATAATAAATAAATAAATAAATAAATAAATAAAATGGAGAGTGAAATGTGTAAAGATTGAGGGGTAGTTTTTGTTAAGAAGTAGTTGTGAAATTTCAAGAGGTGTTTTTTTTTTTCGAAAAGTTGCATTATAACCGCTATTTTTATTTTATTTTTTAAAAAAAACATTGGCTAAAAATCAGCATCTTTTTCTCTTGCTTTTTAATTCAACGTGTTTTAACTATAATTGGAAAAAGAAAAGAGTATGGGGTGTTACGGGTGGAAATAATTACTGACATTCAGTGTTTATATCAAATTAATAAATATATATCCTTTTGTGTTTATACTTTATACGTACACTTTCATCACATAAGTGGTTATAAAAGCAATAATACACCCCGTAAAATCTCACAAGTAAGGTCTCATTATCTGGGAGAATAAAATATTAGTAGATCATTTTCTTAAAGAGATTGTTTTTAAAGGTCAGTTGACTCGAGTATAATATATTAAAATAAATATGAAAAATTTTTAAAAAAAATGATACTTTTATCACTTGAATGGTTAATTGGTAAAATTAATTACTTCGTTAAATTATTTTATTACGATAAATTGATATAATTTGGTGTAAACGAAATAAAAAAATTGTGAGGTAAATGTGTGACGTTTCCAACCGGCGCCTCTTTTCGTTTCTTTTATTTTGAAACTAAATTTATAGACAAAAAAGTACGTCTATTCATCTTAACACCACCGTGTGGAGAAGATTTTTCCATTTCTTAATTATAAATCTCGAGTTTTTTTTTAATTGGATGTCTTCGAAGGGACTAATTATAGATCTCGAGTTAACATATTATAATCAGAGGCGAGATTAGAAGTTTGATTATGTGTTTAACGAATTCAGTATATTTATATCAAGACATTTATTAAATATATACAATTTTAGATTTAAAACTCAATTATAATTAATTTTTGTCGTTTTTCTTAAATTTAGAATCTATAAGATTGAAAATTTGGCTTTCCTTTTAATTACAATATGTGAAAAATTTATTATCTCAAAAGTTCTTTTACACTTGCTAAATTTATAACTTAATCAAGGACAAACTAAATATTTCGAGAGTCCAAAGTCTAAAGAGCCACGTTTTAAACTAAAATTTGATTCCAAATAGGTCAAGTAATATTGAAATACCTATTGGAAATTAGCCAAATGCCATAAATCATTAATTTATTATAACTTATCAATAAATATAAATTATTTCTAATTTTAATACAATGTCAAAGTTATTTTTTTAATTCAACCAAGTGCTTATTAAATACTTTGTTCCCCAAGATTATACCCGTGGATAAGAGATAGCTCCTCAAATTTAACGGTTAGCTATAGAGCTATTTATCATAAAGATTTTGAGATGAGATCATGTGATGGTGTTAGGGTTTTTTACTATTATTATTTTCATTTGATTAGAACTCGGAGAAAATCTTGTTATGGCGTTATTACCAAATAGATTTAACAGTATACAATCTTTAATGTGACCTCTGAATATCAGAGGAAAACAGAAAAGACAAAAAAATATAGACAGTTAAAACATAAATAAAATCTCAATACTTTTTCACATCCACTACTAAAAAAATCATTTCATACTATCAATATTCTAGAACACACTTATAAATATGAATAAAATCTCAAAAAAAAAATTTGTTTGGTGTTAAGTATTCTATAAATTTGAATTTGTTTACTTCTAGTAAATCACTCTTTATTAAATACAACACATAATGCGATCATGAATAGATAATTAAAACACCAACATAAATTATGGTATAGTAATTTAATTATTTCACATTTTACAAGAAATTCTGAATTAAATACCTGAATATAAAAAAAAAAAAAAAACAATTAAAACATAAGTGAAACCTCAATATTTTTCACATCCAATATTAAAATATTCATTCATACTATCAAATATTCTAGAACACACTTATATAAATATGAAAAAAGAAAGGCTATGACACAAAATATTGATCAAACATAAAAGGAAATAGACTCTTATATCTTACCTATAAAATATATAAATGAAAATCTAAAAAGCAAATTTAGCCTAATTTTTTTCTTTTTGCACTTTGCAAAAAGTAATAAAACATAATTAACCTAAATTCTAAGCCATTCATTTCCACCAATGAAGTCTCTTTTCATGAAGGGTTGAACTTGTTGTTGAGTGAAATCATTAGACCATGGCACTCGACCTGCTCTATTTGCTCCACTTCCCTTGCAATTGTATTCTCCAAAAAATGCATGCCTAAAAAAAAGACATTTCGGGATCACCATTTAAATCATACTTTAAAGTACGTAAAAATCTATACGTCTATCTACTTCAAAATAACTTTAGATATACGAGTCTAAAATCGTCTAAAGAAACTCGGTCACATATGACTCAACTTTAGTCATATGTCATACATTTTCTTGACTTGCACATCTATCCACAATACAACTTTAGATATACGTGTTTGAAGCTGAGTCGGAAAACGTATGAAATTCATATACATATGTATTAACTTTAGGCATATGTAACTTCATACTTATTCCCGATGTTGTATATCTCAAGTTGTTCTCAAGTAGGTAGTATTAGAACATAAACAGAGTCATTGTACAATATATTATACTTGCTAGTCAACAAGAGTACTTATAGTACTTTAATTTTGTCTTCAATGACTTAAACTTTGTGTGATTGTTTATTATATATTCAAGACTCACGAGAAGAGAGTAACAACAAGTAGTTGGCCAGCAAGTATAATTGTACAATGACTCTATTTATGTTGTAATAGGTAGACGTTCCAGATAAATTAAAAAGTGAGTACAAATTAAATAACGATATCGAAAAAAAATTAATAATCTTACTCTTGTCTAGATGGTACGTCCCAATCAGACCATCCTTGTGGATGAATAAGTGCATCAAAATAGCATTTTGAGTAAATAATCCTTGAATATTCTCCCCAAGCTCTGCCTAAAAATACACTTCCACTTCCAGTAATTTTACAATGAACAAATGAGAATCCAGTATCATCATAAGGTGATTCTCTTTCATGTGCTGCAATTGCTCCTGATATTCCCACATTGTCTGGAGCTATTGAATGTAGTTCACAACTCTGTTAGAGAAAAATTAAACGAGTGAGGCTTGTTCAAATGATAGAGTAAGTCAATCAACTATCGAGTTTCAAGTATGTGGGGGTAAGCAGTGGCGGAGCTAGAATTTGGTCTAAGGAATGTCAAAATATAAAAAATAAAATCGTGTAGAAGTCAAAGAGTGTCAATATGTAATATAGATATACATAAAAAATATTTTAATTCTAACTACACAACATAATTTTTCGACGAAGGAGTGTCGACCCCTTCACTATATGTGGCTCCGCATATAGTGAATCAAGCTCTTATAAAGTCTATAACAATTGGTACCAGAGTAGGTCGATCAACGAGGTAGCCTGGACACATACTACTAGAAATAAAGGTTTTTCTCAATCGCGAATGAGTGAATTATTTGTGTTACATAACAACACTCATTTCCCCAATGAACCAACTCTATCATAAATGTAGGGTGGAAAACAAAAATAGAATCTTTTTCACTAAATAAGAGAAATTTTCTAATTTTTGGAATGAAAATATTATTTTCATTTTCATTTAATCTCACCAATTTAATCAAAATATTTCTAAGAAAAGTCACGTAACATTTTTATTAAGAATATCGAGTTTTTTTTTTAGTAGTGATCACTTTTTAATTTTTTTTGAATGAAAACATTACCTTATGTTTTATCCTCGCCAATTCGATCAAACTATCTCTAACAAAAGCCACGGAACATTTTTCAATAGGAATATAGTGTTTTTTAAGTAGTTATCATTTCTTTCTATTTGTACAAGTCTCGACATACAGAATAACCTAGTCCGATACTTATACTGTTCATGACAAATAACAAGTACTAGTAGCATATTCGAATATCAACAAAGCTGACTTGAACACTATCGATATTTTTTTTATAAAAAAAAAAAAAAAAAAATGAGACAAGAACCTGAAAAAGTGATCTAGCATTGCCACAAATGAAATCAACAGTTCCTTGAATGTAACACTTGAAATAATAATGTGATCCTTTATCATCATAAAGTGTGTCTTGTGATCCCAAAATTCTAACTTTGTATAACATTGATTTGTCACCAGCTAATCTCAATGCCACACCTTGCTTATCATTTTCCTGACGCATTGCAGCCACAGTATTCTAACAAAATAAAATTAAAAACGATTTTACGTGAGTTTAACTGAATTTATTTAATAATAAGATCACGTTCATTCTGTATCGAATTCCGAGTATACCTCAAAGGTTATGCCAGTTGCACAAAAATAATCAGATTCTACAGTAACTGTGGCTGTAGCAACAGTGCCTATTTCATTGCCATATTGATCTTTATCACATGCCTTAGAATTCCCAGTAATTATTGTTCTTCCAGGATGATTTTCATTACCAATTAATGAAATAAATGGCTTAGAAGATGGAATAAACACTTTTTCTCTGCATAACAAAAATTAAAAATAAATAAATTATGTTGTCAAATCTCAACTTGACACACAAAACGATAAACAGAAGGGTAATTTTAATGTATTGCCCTTATAATTATTATTTTGATTTTCTATACTGAAATTAGATAACAAGATACTTTTATTATACTCGATAGGTAAAGATGAATAAAAAAAGTAAAATTAATTTCACCAGTGCGACACGACGCTATAATTAAGAAATAGATCTAAAATATAAATTTTATGGTTTCAATATGTAGATACTCATTATTAAATCTATTACATGTTTATAATTATAGATCTAAAATTAAAAAGAAATTAAATATTTAATACTACTTATTATATATAGTCTATAGATAGATATGTATCTACTGAAATATAAATATTTGCTTTAAATATGTGACAAAAAGAGAACATATATTAATTTCGAATGTATCAAACATGAAATTATTTTTAAAACAAAAATCTTAATTAAAACAAAAAAAAGTAACACCAATCATGACTATTCCTATGTGTGATTCCATATCTAACAAAAGAAGTAAATTAAAAAAAACATACGATTTGAATCTAAAACATCATGATTTTTTTATACAATCAATACATATAAATATAGATAGATAAATACCTATAAACTCCGGGAAGAACAAGAATTTTGATTCGTCGAAAATTAAAATCGGGGACCATGTCGATTGCACCTTGTACAGTAACGGAGACTCCATTACCCCTCGAATCGACCACGATAATTCCATGAGACTTACGTAAATTTCCATTTCTTATATCAATATTATCAAAATTTATCTTAAAATCGTTCCACGTAACGTAAGGTCGAGCCTCCATTTTACTAGCACAAAAAATGAACAAAAACATCAAACTCCAAAAGTTGATAAAAAATTTGAACTTCATCTTGAGAAGAAAAAAAAATAGTAATTTTTGTTTTGGAGTTTAATTGAGATGGAGATAAATGAAGTATAGTTAATGAAATTATTTATAGGTGAAATTGAAATTTGATTTGAAGAATTCTAATAGTAGAAGAATATTAAATTATGTGATTATGTGAATATGATTTTTTAGAGATAATTATAATTAATATTCTTATAATGTGTGTTGGTTTAAAAAAATTAAGTATTTTTATTTATTTTATATTATCGAAATACTAGGGTGTATAAATAAATGCATAGTCAAAATTCATTGAAAAATAATCAATTTTTTGTGGATTTCATACTTAAAAAGGTCTGACTTTAAGTTATCATTACCGTGATGTTTTTGTGTAATAAAAATTACAATATTTCAGTGAGTTTTCAGTTATCAATTTATTTAAGTTTTCGTAATGTATGACAGATTCACTTGGTTATTAAAATCGAAATTTATAACATTATCATGATGTTTTCGCATTAAATATAACTATGTTTCGGTAAATTATTAATTATCGACTTATTTAAGTTCTCATAACGTATCACAAATTCTATCGTTCCCCAACTCTTTCAAGTATAAGAATGTGTTCGCATTAAAGATAACTATGTTTCTGTGAATTATTAATTATCGACTTATTTAAGTTCTCATAACGTATCACAAATTCTATCGTTCCCTAACTCTAAGAATTCTATTTATCATTAACAACAACATTGGCATTTTTTAGTTTTTCCTTAGTAAAATATTGGCGCCTTTTTTAACTTATAATGTATTGCCCAAATTAATAATTGAAGCTATTAAATCGCAGTAAACTCAATTTTCTAAAATATTTAACAGAATTAAATAACATTAATATTGAGGTTGACTAATTATATAAAGTAATTAAGAAATGTCTCAATTCAATTATTTTCATTTAATTGTATATCGACATTTTTAGAACAAAGAAAGAAGAATTGAAACAATAGTTTGATGGGCTCATAAAATGGGCTTCTTAAGTGGCTAAAAATTCCAGCCCAACTTAAACCAAAATACACAAAGATGAGGCCCAAATTAATCACTTGTAAATTGTTATTATTTTTGCGGGGGCGTTATTTTATGGACATTAAATCTTATTGATTTAGGAACTAATTAATAAGATATACACTAGTTTACAATATTATAGGTCTTACCAAATTTTGGTGTGTCCAGATATTTCCAGATATATGTGATCAAAATTAAGTGTAATTTGTTCTAGATACAGTGTATCTAAATGGATTCGCATGTATCAGATACATGCAAATATTACAAATCATACTAAATTTTGGTACGTCAAGATACATTCTGATACATTTATCTCGGGATAATGGTGTCAGAAATAGGTGTAATATGTCTAAATACTTTATATCCAAGTGGATTCGCATGAATCTGGGATACATAGACAAATTTTGTATGCCTCTCTCCCTATTTCACTGATTCTGATATGCATATAAATGTATCGAACTTGAAATTCAATATGAAATTATTAAATAGTAAGATAAATTATAATTATTTCAAATTACAGAAAGGAATAACAGATATGATAGAAATATTTATATACCAAATTTTCTACTCCCTCCGTTTAAAAAAGAATGACCTCCTTTCCTTTTTAATATGTTTAAAAAAGAAAGACCTCTTTTTTTTTTTGTAACAACTTTTCACGTGGCATGTTTAAGGCCACAAGATCAAAGGGCAATTTTGTACATTTAACCTAACTTTAATTTAGGACCACATGATTCAAAAGTCTTCTTTATACTCTTAAACTCCGTATCAAGTCAAACTAGGTCATTCTTTGTGAAACGGAGGGAGTATTATTTTTGCGGGGGCTTAATTTTATGGGCATTAAATCTTATTGATTAAGGAACTAATTAATTAGATATACACTAGTTTGCAATATTATAAGTTTTACTAAATTTTGGTGTGTCGAGATATTTCCAGGTACATGAGATCAAATTTAGGTGTAATATGTTCTAGATAGATTGTATCTAAGTGGATTCGCATGTATCTGATACATGCGAATATTACAAATCATACTAAATTTTGGTGCGTCCAGATACATTGAGATACATTTATATCGGGATAAAGGTGTCAGAAATAGGTGTAATCTGTTTAAATACATTATATCCAAGTGGATTCCCATGAATCTATAATATATAGACAAATTTCGTTAGTCTCTCTCCTTATTTTGATATGCGTATAAGTGTATCTAACTTGAAATTCAATATGAAATTATTAAATGGTAAAATAAAATATAATTATTTCAAATTACAAAAAGGAATAACAGATGTGATAGAAATATTTATATACCAAATATTTTCTCTTAGTTTTATATTTTTGTGTCGTAATATTTCACATAGAATATTCTACGTCCTTAAAGAACTTATGTCTTGGTATAAGTTTAAAATCTAGTGGCTATTAAAGATCAACTCACCCAAACCATGCAATTAAATGAATTATTAATGTGGGGGTATCTGATCATAAATAATTTGTCTTTCTGTTACTACAATTATTTAAAATACTGATGAAATGTTGAAAAAAATTATTTAATTGAAATAACAATTTTTAATAACATTATCTAATGCTTATTCAAAACAGTGAGAATCGACTCCTTTATTCTTGACTATATATTTCAAATTCGAGTTCTGATTTTGAGGTCACTTTATTAGAATACGTTTTAATTCTAATATAAAACTTTAACATTGAGTTTTAAGGCATGTAACGGATACCATCAAATGTGAACAATATCAAGAAATTATGAATATTGAATCGTTTTTTTTAAAGAAAATTCTTCTTCCAATGTAAAATTTTTAAATATAAATTTATATTTAATTAAATTTTAAAATAAATATCAAATCTCGAACGAGAAATGAAAGAAAATCTAATCCTTGTTGTAGGATGCGGTGACCTCTAAAGAAGTTGAAAAGGCAAATGCTTTTTAACTTCCAATGGTTCAAAATTTAGATTCATGAAGCACTTCCAACCATACATATATTATTATAATTTTTTAAACCAAAGTTTTTACGATCATAAAAATAATTGACCCCACCAATAATATTCCCATCTTTTTTTGACTAATATCTTATATTATTATGCTATGTGTTCTGTTTGTGATGCCAAATTCGAATATCAATTTTATCCACTTAGTCCTCTTCTCGAAAAAGGGGTGGATGTATACTTTACTATATAAATCATTAAAATTTAGTAACTTTAGTTTAAATTCGAAAATTTTCTAGTTCACTTGTTTTTTTGGAGTTATCGATGAATTTATCAAATTTAATATTTTTAGTTTAAATTTAAAGATTTTTTATTTTCTTATGATAACATTCTTTTCGTCTTTTAATACGTTTCATTTTCACGCAGTTTCATATGTCGTACCATGCATTTTACTCACTCTCAAGTCTCATTTCTTTTATTAGAGCCGTTAATATGGGTTAGGCCTGTTGAGCCGGTCTGACTTAACCCGGGATTTAGTAGGGTTGGGTTACGATTTTTTGAGCCCATTTAAGAAAATGGTCTTTTAGCCCGGCCTAAATAAGTCTGTTAATAAAAATCAATTAAAAATATAATATAATATTAAAATTATAAATTAAAGAGAGTCCAAACTCAAAACAATTAAGTTAATATTTCTATTTAGATATTTATACTCTTACTTGAAAAAATATTTAATAAATGTTATAAAGATAATTTTATTTGTGGATTTGATTAAAAATAGTAACATTAACATCATGTAATATTGTTTTGTCGATATTTATGATAATATTTTTAAATTATAATTTATAATTTAATTTAATAATTATAAAAACTAATGTATAATTTTTTAAAAAGTGGGCTGACGCAGCAAGCATGTAGCCCACGTACTTCTAGGTTGGACAGATCGTTTTTTGGCCTACACCAAAAATAGGCTAATCCAACATGATCCATAAAATATTGAATCCTGTATGGATTAGCCCGAATAAGATGGGCTAGCCCATATTAACAACTCTATCTTGTATATTTGTCTAAATTGCTTGTAAAAGCTTTTAAAATAGTATTTATTGCTCACATATTGAACTCAAAAATATAAATAAGAATTTCTCTTATTGACATGTATATTTTTCTTTCGAGAAAACATTATTCTTTTTGTTTTTATTTTTATGGTGTTTAAGCCCACATTCGAATCGTGCATATTACTTTCAATAAATTTTTCTACAAACTCAAATATATTAATTAAGAATAAAACAGTCTGAACACGCTACACTATCCTTATGAGTAGTTCTTTTCATCTCCCAAAATGGCAGACAATTCATTTTAAATTTGTCTTGTCAACTATATTATATATTGCCACTTGACCACTATAGTTACTATGAAAATTTACAATTAAATGAAAGGCACATATTAATTATAATAAATAAATTGTATATAAAATCTAAATCTTCAACTTCCAAGTCACTTCCCTACTGTTAGGAAAAAATTAATGAAAATTCATCTGAGTTGTATTAATTACACAAGACTTTGAAAAAAGTGAATTGAATAATATGGTTAGAATTAGTCAAATTATGTTGCAATATAACATTTTTTCTGTTTCAATTTACGTGATATTATTTAACTTTATATAAAATGTAAAAGTAAATTATTTAAATTTATACTCTTAAACACGCATTATAATCTCTAATTGATTATTGAAACATGTATTTTAAATACGAGAAGTGTAAAATTGCTGATTAACAAATTAAAAATCACACATATATATACATAAAATGTGATTTTCTTTTTAAAAAATAATCATATTTAGTCAAATTACTTTGTACCTATAGAAAATAATGCTCAATTTTGCTAGTACAAAAATAAAATTTATTTATATCATATTTTTAAAAAATTAATTTATAAAATTTTACTCAATACATTATCGTTATCGAACGTAAAATTTTGAGAAAGAAGTCTTTGATAAGGTAGGGCCTAGTATAGTGGCGGTCCCATTACTCATGAAGAAGAAATCTTCCAGAATAAATAAATAAATAAATAAATAAACATGTCATCGCAAACGTCACATTATATTTCTTTTTAATGAATATGGTATTTTTATAAGAATAAAATAATTGTTTGTTTAATTAATTATTTATAGTTTAGCCTAATAAATAAATGTTAATTTGCTTTTGATCAACTTGGACTAGATTTCTTACTTACCTAAGCAATGAGCTTTCCTTCTTCAACCTAAACGACGTTGAGGATGAGTTCATCTGTCAAAAAATAATCGATATGAATATGTGATATAGTTTATAATATTATTTAAAAATAATATATGTATTTATTTATTTTTTCTTATCTGTAATTAAATTTGATATATATATATATATATATATATATATATATATATATATATATATATATATATATATATATATATTTTAAAAAAAGATTCTTTAAATATATATGTCGTATTTGGTCATTTGATTAGGGTGTCCAGTGTTCTTTAGGAGCGGTACATGAGTTTGAGATCGAGTTTGGATTATTACATCATTTTCATTTTTAACCAACAATTTTAAAAAATGAAAAAGAAAATGTATATATATTCAAGTACTCAAATAATTCGTTCACATAGCAGACTTTATAATTTATATTTAGACGTTAAATAACGTACAAAAGTATACAACGATAAACACATTAATATTTAACATTTATTATTGATGCTAATTAATTGTCGTACAATTATTACTTGGTAGGTTCAAATTTTCTTAGTTTGTTTAGGAAAACAAATTATTTACTTACTTCCACAAATAAATCAAAGTTACCAAAGTTCAGCTCCCCAACTTTGGTCCAAATTATTATTATAATATAAATTGGAAGTTTGCGTGTACGTTTGAAAAAACGACATGTTTGTTCGTATATTAATGCGATTTTGTCGATGTAAATAATTTTTATATTATCAAACATAAGGATAAAATTTGTGTTAAGATAGTCGAGTTCAATTTACCTTAATATATTTTGTTTAAACTCTATTTATATTAAAAATTATTAAATTTTATATCGTACGCCTTTAAAGAATTAAAATCTCGAATTAATAAACTTCAAGTCCTAATTTTACTTCTGACTTTCAAATTATTTTTACATATTCAAAACAAAGTATTAATTAACATATTTTATTTACAAAATTTCAAATCTCACATTTAAAAAAAAAAAAGCACTACACATGTTGATATCAATATATCAATCTTAAGCACAAACATGAGTTTAGCTTTTTATTTATTGTTGATAAGAAAATGTTTATAATTGCACAAAAGAGATAAATTCTACTAAATAAGTCTTATATGATAAGTTCGATTATAAAAATACTAAGAAGATTTAAGACTGAGATTACTGTTTAAGAAATCATTTGCTCAATTAATTTAAAATTATAAAGTTTTGTGTTTAATGAGTTGTGTGTTTTTGTCATGAAAATGATTTTTTCCTACCGATAGACTTTTAATTTATAAATATTACAAATTACAAAAATAATGAATAAGTCACCAACTATATACTAAGATTCAATTAATATTACTTGAATCAATCAATTACTTATCCTTTACTAAAAATTCCTCAAAGACTTTTTGGTCATCCAAATATTATTTTAATTTATATGATTACACAAACTACAATAGTTGTTTCTTTCCCATGTAGATTCCTAAAAATAGTATAATTACAATTAATTAGTTATATGAAAAATAAGGATATGTTTGTAGTATCTTAAAATTTAAAAAAAAAAACGTATTTATTATCTGAACAACTTTTTCTATCTTCCGAACGATTACTTAACCTAATTTTTAGAAATATATTTTTCATTTCATATTGTGGCTGCGTTTCTAAGACGTAGGAAAATATGTCCCCACATGGCATTTTCAAAGAATATCCATATTCCCTTGTCAAATGTTGCCAAAGAAATTATTTTTATTCCTAAAATCTTAATACTTTTTCACATTATAATATGTGTAACATGATTTAATTTAAAATAAAATATTTTATTACTATTTCCATTTTATTTCTTTTCTTATATTTTAATTTAACATGAAATATAATAAAGCAAAAAAAAAAACTTATTTTATAACTTATCAAAGAAATATATCAAAGTATTTTTTAATCTTGTAATCTTAAATATGTTACGTGAAAAACTCATATAATTTTTTTTTATATAGAAACATTATGTAATATTTAAAGTCAAATTCTTTAAAATCCTTTGTTATATTCATTTCGAGTTTAACTATATTAGACAAATTGAATCATAAATATATTAACAAAATTAAAATAATATTTCTCTAAAATAAGAGAATAAGTCAAATTTTATAATTTAGTACTTCAATGGAAGTCTTTTTGGAGTCCCTATTAAAATGGAGATTTTTTTTTTAAATAAAATAAAAAACTAGAAAACATAGAATATATCAAAATAGATCACTCATCAATTATGTATTATAGTAGAATTATTCGAATTCCTTCTTATTAATCCAATATCTAATTCTTTAAATTTTAGTTTTGAAGACAAATCATTTTGGAAGCATAGTCTTAGAGACTATCCTTATAATATGTAAATTTAAATTAATTAGGCTTCAATATAAGAATTAAGCAATACCGATTTATAATTATTATATTTTTTAGAAAAATAATAATTCCCTCAATCCTTAAGTAGGTACGAAGGAAATTCTATTAAGTGATTCTTCAAAAATGAGTTTTGCCATGTATAAATCTGAATCAATCTATCTATAATGTGAGAATCAAGCATCGATAAAAAATTAAAAAACTAAACAATAGTTCTTTTGTCAATAGTTTACTTAAATTTGAATTTGTAATATGATTTTTTTAAAATTAAGTCATACCATATATAAATACGAGTTTAGATCAATTAAATTTCAATATAATTATCGAAAAAACGATAAAAGTAAAAATAAAATAGTTCACTCAAATGAATGGCGTTGGGCCATAAACGTAGGCAACAAAATCCACAATTTTCTCTTCTCTCTATATATACTTGTCTTTCTTCCTCAACGCCACATATTCTCTTCTTCCATTTCTATGTACTCTAGTTTTCTCGGATCATCATCTTTAACACCACTTTCTTCTCCTCACAATTCCTTCAAGCTTTCATCTTTAACAATGGCCGCTTGTATTCACGCTTCAAGAACCAAAAATCCCCCAAAAAACCCACTTTCTCGTGACCCAAACAAGCCCCAAATCGATAACCATGTCTACAATTACGTCAAATACTGCCGACCCACTTTCCCTGACCTTGTTTCCTGCAAACCCATTTCAGAAAAAGCTCGAAAATCGAGGAGTTGGGAGATGAGTTATGGCTGAAAATGAAAGAGGAAGCTAGGTCAGATATTGACCAAGAACCAATTTTGTGTAGTTATTATGTTTCTTCAATTCTAGCTCATGAATCCATGGAGAGAGCTTTAGCTAATCATCTTTCTATGAAATTGGGTAATCCTAATCTTCCTAGTACTACTTTGTTTGATTTATTTATTGGGGTGTTAACAGAAGAAACAGATATAATTATATCTGTTAAAGCTGATTTAAGAGCTGTTAAAGAGAGGGATCCTGCTTGTATTAGTTATGTACACTGTTTCTTGAATTTTAAAGGGTTTTTAGCTTGTCAAGCTCATAGAATTGCACATAAATTATGGTCTAAAGGGAGGCAAATTCTTGCTCTGTTAATACAAAACAGAGTATCTGAAGTTTTTGCTGTTGATATTCATCCTGGTGCTAAAATTGGTAAAGGGATTTTACTTGATCATGCTACTGGTGTTGTTGTTGGTGAAACTGCTGTAATTGGGAACAATGTTTCGATTTTGCATAATGTAACATTAGGTGGCACTGGTAAAGCATGTGGGGATAGACATCCTAAGATTGGTGATGGTGTTTTGATTGGTGCTGGAACTTGTGTTCTTGGAAATGTTAGAATTGGAGATGGGGCTAAGATTGGGGCAGGGTCTGTTGTGTTGAAGGAAGTTCCGGCGAGGACAACCGCCGTTGGGAATCCGGCGAGGTTGCTAGGAGGGAAGGAGAATCCAAAGAGACTTGATAAGATACCTAGCTTCACTATGGATCATACATCACATATATCAGAATGGTCTGATTATGTAATATAAAGTTGACAACTTTGAGTTTGTTTGCTATTGTTTTAACTTTATATTTGATTAGTTAAAAGCCACGTTGCTCGGACTCACTTAAAATGCTGTTAGGACACGGACCGAGCATTTTTGAAGAATTCAAGCAACGTAGGTTAAAAGGTCCTCGAGGAATTTTAGTTCTAGGGAGAATCCAAGTTCTCTTAAATGCAGAGATGTTGTAACATATACCTTTTATGGTAACTGGTTTAAGATTTAAGAGATTACTGTACTAGTTTACTTGATATAGCAAACAGTTCAGTGTTGGATGAATTATCATCATGTTGGTATATGTCTCATAGGAGTAATTGCTTAAGTTCAAATGTGGACAGGTTTTGTGAGTTCAATTGAACCTATTGCTTTCGACTCGAACTATGTGTACATATTATAAAATAAATTGAAATGTATACATGTAACTTATTGTTACTTGACAATTGGCATCTATGTTTCTTTGTTCTTTCCAGTGTTATAGTTGCAGAAATATGTATTAAACTTCTTCGCACGTTATTTTTTTCGTTTTTCTAAACTGTTAGTACTTCTGCTGGAAATCCAATGAAAGGCTTATTGCAATATTTGTTGTCTTGAAATGTTCGATACATCACACTAGTGCTTGCACCACCTGTGGCAGATTGAACAATAGGGTTCACAGGTTCTGCAGAACTATAATGTACGCTCACCGCTGATAATATGTTCTGAAAGACAGATAACAGCCATAAAGATCCAGTCTTGGATGCTGGAAAACATAGAACAGTATTTTTCTAGCTGTTACTTTCAATGAAAGAGCAGCATTGAAAAAGTTGGAAACACCACTAGAACCAGAACGAACAAGTTTAAATTCTGGATTCGTCTATGAATGAACATACGTAAGACAGCTTTGATATTGTTACGCATCAATGGAACGTCAAGATTGCCTTTTTCTGAATTCTTAGAAGAATATCAACTGCATTTGCTCTGTTTTGGTGTAGGCTTTTACTCTATATGCTCATTAATAACATGTTCAAGTATTGCGTCAATTCGTTTATGAACTTTCTCAACTCAGCTCTCATGCCACTGGTTTTTCTCAGTGATTTAATTGAAGGGTCACTTTTTATGTAGCAAAATTCCTGTTTTTTACATATATTTACCCTGGGCATAGCTCTAAGTAGGCATTTGGATATGAACTTGATCTGAACCCAAACGCTTACTTAGAGTTAGTTAGTTCAGAATGAACATGATCTTATCACACCTGTATATATTTTTAAATGTTTATTTTTGTTTGCATATGTATATATAGTTCGAGTGGAAAAGAATGAGTTCAGTTGAACCTACACGCAAAATTCGCCTGTGTGTTATAAATTGGAAAGAAACAAATAAAATCTTGTACCTTATCATTTCTACAGATTTTTTGGCATCTTGATAAGGCATTCTTAAATCAGACACAATGATATTTTGGACCAAGAGATGTATACATCTCAACATTTTATTCAGAAAAAGCATCAGGTTAGATTTCTTGATTTTTTTTACCATTTTACCCTTTACATTAATTAATCTGGTTAATCTATCTCAGATTAAAAAGAACCAAGTTGTTATTTAGGAAAGTGACATTTAACCATACTGATAATTATTGGACATCTTTTCTTAATGATTTAGTGAATTGAACTCCAAGTTTTTGGTTATTACTTCACACTAATGCAATCAAGAACTAATTTGTGCATTTATATATAGGGAATATTTAATAAAGATGTAAACATACATTAACAATAACAATGATCATGAAGATTAGTTTCTTATTAGCATTTTCAATTTACATTTGTCTATGCAGGGCAAAAGATAGTGATAATCTCTATGATGTTTGTCCTACCGATACAACGCGTAAGAACGTCTTCATAAATGGCTATTCATGCAAAAATCCAGCACAAATTACTGCTTCTGATTTCAAAAGCTCTGGTTTGAGCAAGGAAGGTGACACGGATAACTTTCAACGTTCATCGACAACATTAGTCACTGCTGCAGAATTTGCAGGACTCAACACTCTCGGGTTATCTGTGGCCAGGATTGATCTGGATGTAGATGGCGTGGTAATGTTGATTCGTTGAATTCTCTCATCTAAATGTTTAAACTAGTAACGAAAGCACACTTTTGGATTACTTTATTTATATTATATATGTCTCCATATGCCCCTCGTGCCTGCTATTGTATCGTATTGTTTGAATTGTGTGATTATCTAAACGTGTTAGCAGTTAGAAAGAGCATACTTTTAATTACTTACTAATATCATATGTCTCTATGCGCCCCTCTTACTGCTCTGATACCATATTGTTGAATTGTGTGAATCACTTCATTAGAGCGTACGTTCTTTTGGTTGCTTAATAATACTATGTTTCCGCAGATAATGCCACATGCTCATCCACGAGCTTCCGAGATGATGTTTGTTGGCAAAGGAGTGGTGATTGCTGGATTTATCGACACGAAAAGCCAAGTGTTCCAAAAGACTCTTAAACAAGGTGATGTGTTTATCGTCCCTAGAGGACTTCTACATTATAACTTGAATTCGGGGTTCGAATTAGCCACTGTGTACTCAATGCTAAGCAGCCAGAATCCTGGTATGTTGAGTATATCTGATGCAATGTTTGCACCAGTTGTTTCGGAACCCATGAGAGACCTGATGAAGAAGTTGTTTTCGCGTTCTAACTTGGGAACGAACCAGATTAAAAATGTGACATCGTTTCGTTATTGAACTTCATAACTTTGTGCATTTTCGTTTCCAATATAACTTGTGCCAAATATTTATGACAGTCGTCACGAAATGTATATGTATATCTGTACTGTATATGACTACTGAATATTAACTTCTCTTGAACTTTCAATTGTTTCATTAGTTCATGATCTTTTCATTTTAATACTGGATTTACTTTGACACCACGTGACGTGTGACACGTGACCAATCATCTAACAGTTAGAGGCAGATTCAGAATTTGAGGATCGCGGAGACATCATTATCTTAATATAAATGATTATTGTATTATTTTGTTGTTATTGTTGTTTTCTTTCTCCATTGTTGTTTTCAGCATGACTTCTTCACTACTGTATTTTCTATCCATATTTGATTTGCATTAATTGAGTCGGAGGTTTGTCGAAAATAATTTTTCTACTTTCATAAGATAGGATAAGGTTGTATACACACATGATATCACTCTATCTAGACCTCATTTATGAGATGCACGTACTCGGTATGTTGTTAATCGGTAATGACCATACGATTAGTAAATACATAGTATACATCTTGATAAAAAGCATATCATATATATTTATAATGTTTAGATCAACTTATATACTTGTAGTTCGACTATGAAGTTCATTTAGGTATGTACTACTCATCTACTATTTTTTATTTTTTATTTTTGAAAAAGAATTATTCAAATTTTGAAGTTTATAATATTTATTCTCATGAAAAGTGACAACAATTAAATACACACATACTTTGAGTTTGCCACAGAACATATTAATGAATGCATATAGTTTTTTATTGTTAATTATATATTGGACAGAGCCAGAGAAATAAGTGCCAAATTTTTGGGAAAAATGATTTTTGGTTATTACTCCCTCCGTTCGGTATTATTTGTCATAGTTTTTACTTTTAGAGTTTTTAGAGTCAAATTATAAAAACTTTGACTAACATTTTAAGATATATTTTTTTATCATATTAATATGTAAAAAAGTATAATTTATAGTACTTTTATATAGTTTTAGAATATTTAATATTTTTATTTAAAATATCGAATTAATGTAATCTAATTTACCTTTGAAAATTAATCAAATTGACTTTCGATAAGCGAAATATCACAAACAATTCCGAACAGAGTATTATATTAATTAAAATTAAACTAGCTAATTAAGGATATCACTTCCCAATATCCCATCGACATTAATTACTTATCTCCCCCAATTTATTTATTTTTTGGTACAATTCTCATTCCCCCAATAAATTAAAGAATCTTTTGATTATAAATGACTTTTTAATTGAGAAAAGAGTAACCATTCTACTATATACACATATTCTATCAGTCTATTTTAATTGAGTTTTCATATTTTCTATCTACAAATTACAATTATATATATTTAAATTTTGATAAATTAACAATGAAATCATCATATCATGTTTAATTATCTCGTTAACGATTTTTTTATCGAATTATAATATTGTAATCTCTCAAATCAAGCTCAACTAGACATTTTGTCTTTTTTTTTTTCTTCATATGGTCTTAACCATGATTTTGTCTTCAGATAAAATGATAAAATAAGATTTAATTCATTTCTTGGTCGACACTCACATCCAATTGCTGACTTTTCCACTCACATTAACAAAATATTTGTTTACTTTATATTACTCCTTCTATTATATTTTATTTAAAATAAAAGTGGAATATTTACTTTTTATTTATTTATTTATTAGAATAATAATATGATATGAACTTAAATAATAAATTGATAATTTATATTGTCGATCCCGATTAGGTGGGACTGAGGCATGTAGTATTGATAATTTAATATCTTTTTATACTATTTGTACAAAATATTCAATTTAGAATTTTTTATTATGATTTCTAGTCGAATACTAAAAAATGCAGTTTATTAAGTTTTAAATAAATTACTTAGGTATATAATGACCACTAATATAGAGTCTTTGAGAAAATTATGAATTTTTATAAAATTTAAAATTAGAGTTTAGCTCCGCTTTTATTTGCATGCGTCAACATTTTGTAGCAAATTATCACACGTAAATCTTGAATCTAATCTTGAGAACCCAAAGATTCTTAATAAACAAAATGTTTTCTTTTTCGAAAAATAATTCGAAATATATCTGAATTTTGATCGAAATTACTGTAATGATATTAAATTTTTGAAAGGACATTTTACCCTGTGCACTATATAATAATGTATTTTAAAGGTATATATGTGTCCACGTGGACATAAAAAATATTGTATAATTATAAATAGTAATGTGTCCACGTGGACATAAAAAATATTGTATAATTATAAATAGTAATGTGTCCACATGGACATAAAAAATATTGTATAATTATAAATAGTAATGTGTCCACGTGAATACATATATACCTTTCAAAATATATTGTTAAACAGTACAGTAATTCGAAGGATAAAAGGTACTCTATGAAGTTTGATATCGTAACAATAATTTCGTTTATTAAAATTAAAATATTTTTTACGATGATATAATACAAGAAAGAAAAAAGAAGGCAACATGCATGGTTGGTAAATTTCCACCAAGGTACACACAAGTCAAATACGTATAGACTTTTATTTGTTGGGTTAATCGTCATATTTGCACTAATTATTTCATTTCCATTTGTTGAATATTCTCTAACATACTCATGAGTTTGATATTTTAAAATTTAATTTAAATAATACAATACTAAAAATAGATATTAAATATAGATTTATCATAGTTTAATCCAATCTAAGTCAACCAATTTTTGTGGGCTCATTTTTTCATAATTTACTTGATCATCAAGAACAAATAATATTAGTTCGAATTCAAATTTAATTAAATTTTAATATAAATATTAAATAATGAACGAAAACCAAAAAAAAAGTATTAAGTCAGAACCTCATCTTCCATTAACTCAAAGATAAAAAGAAACAAGAGAAGAAAAGTTGTGGCTACAAGCATGCATTACTATATTGCTGGTCCTTGTTGAAAGTAATCGATTCGTATTAGTGACAGAGCTAGAATTATTATTAAAAATATTTAAAATTTATATAATTTTTTTTTTAATAATAAAGTCGACAAGTTATAATATCAATTATATACATATATAAATTGTTTTCTTCTAAAGAAAATTTAGATAAACTCTGTATCAAACTTCGTTCCCGCATGAATAAAAAAACATTAATTAATTTTTAAAAATGTAGAAGCAAAAACAAAAAGTAAAAAGGAAAAGGAGCACGAGATTATCTTTTAAAAAGAAAGAAGAAAGAAATTTAGTTATGGTCCCGTTAGATAGCAATATCAGAATCTATCGATAATCGAAATGAGATAGATAAAAATATATTTTATATATAACTTTAATATTTTAACGTAAAATGTATCTCGAAGTTAATTAATATTTAATTAATATAGAATAATATAAATTTATATTTTATCTTAAAATCATTATCTCTTTTGACCAAATAAAAAAATGTATGCTTTACTGCTTCAATATTGGCGTACGTGCAACTCCCCAAAATGACATTATTAATAAATAATAATTCCAATGAGCACTTCCATTTAGGTGGAAGTTTGTTTTCAATTTCTTTTTTTTTTAAAAATGCAATTTTAATTTATTTATTGCAAAAACTATTTTTCCCCAACCAAATAGGAAGAAAGAAAACTTTTTTAACAAAAATTGAGAAAAAAATATTGAATCATTGATAAGAACAAAGGGGCATAGTTATCATTGTTTGACCTACGTTTATTAATTATCGAAGTGATTCATACTTAGTTAAAGTTTTTAAATTTTGAGTGTAAGGTGTCACCTTGAATGAACCTTGCAATTCACGATCCAAATTTAATTTAGACTTTAATGCGTATTTTAAATATCGGATGAAAAATAAAATAAATTTTTTATTATTTGAAATGATTTTATAAAAATTATAAATTGGTATGTCATTCATCTTGTTTCTAAACGAGTAGGAATTTTTTAACATAAACCCCTTCCCAAATATGGAAAAATATGATGAAGGGATATAGATGGATATTTATATAATTTTTATTCTTAATTAGGGATATTAATTTTTAAGTATATACAAATTTAGAATCAAAGATATTTATAAGTATTATTAATTGGTTTCAACAATAATATCAAATTAACAATAATATACAAAAGTTTTTATTTTTATTTAAATTTGATTGGAAGTCGGTTGAAAATAACCTTTCCTTCATAAAGATAAAAATACAATCTATGTACATTCAAACCTTCTCAAATTCAACTTATAAGATTAAATTGAGTATGTTATTATTTATTGTGTGTATAATTGTTTAAATACTCACACATTATGTGCTACACTCGTCACAACTCTCAAATTCGAGTCCTAATAATCACATCAACACAAAATACAAATCTAGATTAATCGAGTCAATAACCTCTTTCTTAAAAGATTACTATCTATATACATCGTAACATACTAAGACTCAATTTAAAAAATTAATACACACACGATATATACTATATCAAATATTAATCCAAATTAATCGAGTCAATAAACTTTCGAAAAATTTATCAAATAAAACAAAAAAGAGGACTTACATTTTCTTCTTCCCATTTCCTCTCTCCATCAACAGAGTCTTGGCCACCACGTATATCCTTCCAATTTTTCATATTTTTCCACATATTTAATAATTAATCAATCAAATTTGGAATTTTTATTATATGAAAATCAAAGTCTATATGTGATCTCATATATATATATATATGTACTCAGAAACTACAAACTCATACCAGACGTGTCTCTTAAAAACTTAACCTTTAACCTCTAAAACATCAAAAAAACATCATGGAAATTGCAAATATGTTGAAGGGCATGTCTAATTTTCAATCTTTGAGGTATGTGGGTGTTGATGAATCTTTATTAAACCCAATTTTCTTACGTTTAATTAGTTGTTCTTTTCACCTGGGATTGTTGTTTGTGATTCTTGGTTTATGGGTTTGGAAAAAAATGAAGAAGGATGATAATGGTAACAATGCTGACAACAAACAGAGTACTAGGAATGTTAGGTTTATGTATTATAAACAAACATTGTTTTGTTCTATAGGTCTTGTCATTTTTAGTTTTTTGTTATGTTTGTTAACTCATTTTTATTGGTATACAAGTGGTTGGTCAGAGGAAAAGATTGCGACTTTTCTTGATTTTGCATCAAAGTTTCTAGCTTGGTTGTTAATTTCTGTTTTCTTGAACACCAAGTTGGTTGATTCAGGTGAAAACAAGTACCCTTTTGTTTTAAGAGTATGGTGGGGGGGTTTCTTCTTTGTTTGTTGTTATTGCTTAGTTATAGACCTTGTGTATGGTAAAAAGATTCAATTTTGGGTACCTGATGTTGTTTTCACTGTTATGGGGTTGTTCTTTTGTGTTGTGGGGTTTATTGTTAGAAAAGGGAGTGAAGGGAGCATTCTTGAGGAACCCCTTTTGAATGGTAGTGTTGTGAATGGTATAGAGTCAAAGAATTCTAGTGGGGATCAAACTGTGACCCCTTATGCCAATGCAAACATTTTTAGTCTGTTTACTTTCTCTTGGATGAGACCCCTTATATCTGTAGGCTACAAGAAGACATTAGACCTTGAGGATGTTCCTCAGCTTCATAGTGATGATAGTGTTAGAGGGACTTTTCCTATTTTTAGTGAAAAACTAGAATCAGTAGGTGGTGGAGGAGGTAGTAGTAACCGTGTGACGACGTTGATGCTGGTGAAGGCTTTGATTTACACTGCGTGGAAGGAAATAGTGTTATCAGCATTCTTTGTGCTTCTATATACCTCTGCTTCTTACGTTGGCCCATACCTCATCGATACTTTAGTTCAGTATCTGAATGGAAAACGAGATTTTGATAATGAAGGTTATATCTTAGTTGCAACATTCTTTGTTGCAAAGTTGGTAGAGTCTTTGGCACAAAGGCATTGGTTTTTCAAGGTGCAGCAGGGAGGGTATAGGGCACGGGCAGCGTTGGTTGCCAAAATCTACAACAAGGGTTTAACGCTTTCTTGTCAGTCAAAGCAAAGCCATACTAGTGGAGAGATCATCAATTTTATGACAGTTGATGCTGAGAGGATTGGTGATTTCGGTTGGTATATGCATGATCCTTGGATGGTGATCATACAAGTCGGTCTGGCGTTGCTAATACTCTATAAAAATCTTGGCCTTGCTTCAATTGCAGCATTTGTGGCTACAGTACTAGTGATGTTGTTAAATATTCCTTTAGGGAGTTTGCAGGAGAAGTTTCAGGAGAAACTCATGGAGTCGAAAGATAAAAGGATGAAGGCTACATCTGAAGTCTTAAGAAATATGAGAATACTCAAGCTTCAAGCTTGGGAGATGAAGTTTCTGTCTAGGATCTTGGACCTCAGAAGTATCGAGGCAGGATGGTTGAAGAAATACGTGTACACATCAGCTACGACTACTTTTGTGTTTTGGGTTTCTCCTACATTTGTTTCTGTAGCGGCCTTCGGTGCTGCAATGCTTATGGGAATCCCACTTGAATCCGGGAAGATATTGTCTGCACTTGCGACATTTAGAATTCTCCAAGAGCCCATCTACAATCTCCCAGATACAATTTCAATGATTGCTCAAACCAAAGTTTCTCTCGATCGTATTGCATCTTTCCTTTCTCTTGAGGACTTGCAACCTGATGTCATAGAGAAGCTTCCAAAAGGTAGTTCTGATATTGCAGTTGAGATTGTTGATGGGAACTTCGCTTGGGATGCATCCTCCACCACTCCACTTCTTAAGGATGTAAATCTTAGAGTGCTTAATGGCATGAGAGTTGCCATTTGTGGTACTGTTGGTTCTGGAAAATCAAGCTTACTCTCTAGCATTTTAGGGGAGATGCCCAAATTATCAGGGACTATTAAACTCGGTGGAACGAAAGCTTACGTTGCACAGACGCCCTGGATACAGAGTGGAAAGATAGAAGAGAACATAATATTTGGTAAAGAGATGCAGAGGGAGAAGTATGATAAAGTTCTTGAAGCGTGCTCCTTAAAGAAGGACCTGGAAATTCTCTCTTTTGGTGATCAAACAGTCATAGGTGAGAGAGGCATAAATTTGAGCGGTGGACAGAAACAGAGAATACAGATTGCACGTGCTCTCTACCAAGACGCTGATGTTTACCTATTTGATGATCCATTCAGTGCTGTGGATGCTCATACCGGAACCCATCTCTTCACTGTAAGTCATTTCATATGCTTTAGGTTCACGCTTGATACTTTTACAAAGCCTTTGATTGACCCATCTTTTAATCACAGGAATGCATAATGGGGCTGTTGAATTCGAAAACAATTCTATATGTTACCCATCAAGTGGAGTTTTTGCCTGCTGCAGATTTGATCTTGGTACTCTTTCCTTTTAGTTCCTCGAGTAATTAGTGTTTGTTTCTTGTACATTGAGTTTGACTCATTTGATATGATTTTCTTCTCAGGTCATGAAGGATGGAAACATCAGTCAAGCTGGGAAATACAATGATCTTCTTAAATTAGGTAGCGACTTCATGGAACTTGTCGGTGCTCACCAAGAAGCTTTAACAGCAATTGACACAATTAAGGGAGAAGCACTGAAAAAGAGCGAGGAAAGTAGTGGAATGACTGGCGATAACACCCCTGTGCAGGATAAACAGACTTCAGATGGTCAAAATGGTAAAGTTGATGATATTGTTGGACAAAAGGGACAAATTGTTCAGGAGGAAGAAAGAGAGAAGGGTAGTGTTGGCTTTTCAGTTTACTGGAAATATATAACAACAGCATATGGAGGTGCCCTTGTCCCAATTGTACTTTTGGCACAAACTGGTTTTCAACTTCTTCAAATTGGAAGCAATTATTGGATGGCTTGGGCAACCCCTGTTTCGAAGAATGATCCGTCTCCTGTTGGCTCTTCTACTCTTATCATTGTGTATGTTGCGTTAGGAATTGCAAGTGCTTTGTGCATCTTCACTAGATCCATGCTTCTTGTTACCGCTGGATATAAGACTGCCTCATTGCTTTTCCATAAAATGCACCATTGCATTTTCCGTGCTCCAATGTCATTCTTCGATGCCACACCAAGTGGGCGGATTCTAAATAGAGTAAGTGAATGATTACATTTGTTTACTTATCTCTTCTTCTTTACATGATCAATGAATATTATCGAAAATTAACTAGTAACTTCGGAATTTTCTCAAATGTGCTTTGGTCTGACAACAGGCATCGACAGATCAAAGTGCAATCGATCTAAATGTTCCCTTTCAAGTTGGATCCTTTGCCTTCACAATAATACAGCTTATAGGAATCATTGCAGTAATGTCACAAGTTGCATGGCAGATCTTCATAGTCTTTATCCCGGTCATTGCAATTTGCATTTGGTTGGAGGTTGCTACTTTGCTTTTTTCTTTTCTCTGAATTTATAACTTTAGCGACGTATGTGAACATGAATTATATATTTAAGTGGTGTGTTTTGTTTAATTGCAGCAATATTACATCCCTGCAGCACGAGAACTGGCACGTCTAAATGGGACATGCAAAGCTCCAGTAATACAGCACTTCTCCGAGACAATTTCAGGATCAAGCACAATTAGAAGTTTCGATCAGGAATCTAGATTCCAGGATGCAAGTATGAGATTAATAGACAATTATTCTCGGCCTAAGTTTCACATAGCTGCTGCAATGGAGTGGCTTTGCATGCGTTTGGATATGTTATCTCTGATCACTTTTGCTTTCGCGTTGATTTTCTTGATCTCTCTTCCTGTTGGAACAATTGATCCAAGTAAATGCTCTATCTTCATTAGGTTTTCATTCCTTCAAATTTGTTAAATAGTTCTAAAGAGTACAATCTCACCTATGTTTTTCTCCTTGTTCCTGCCCTTACAGGTGTTGCTGGCTTAGCTGTTACATATGGACTTAATTTGAACGTACTGCAAGCTTGGGTTGTATGGAATCTTTGTATGATGGAAAATAAAATTATTTCCGTCGAAAGAATACTTCAGTATGCTGGTCTTCCAAGTGAACCTCCACTTATTATAGAGTCTAATAGACCAGATCCTAATTGGCCATCTCGTGGAGAGGTTGAGTTCAACAATCTTCAGGTAAATTGAATTGTTCTCTGGTATTATGCAGCAGGTAGAGTGCGTTCTTATTGATTCATTGTATGTGCTGATAAATCTGAAAACTTTTATAGGTCCGATATGCTCCACACATGCCTCTCGTGTTACGAGGACTTACATGCACTTTCCTTGGTGGGAAGAAGACTGGAATTGTTGGTAGGACAGGCAGTGGTAAATCGACTCTAATACAGACCCTCTTCCGCATAGTTGATCCTGTTGCTGGACAAATAAAGATCGATGGTACCAACATCTCCTCAATTGGTCTGCATGATCTGCGGTCTAGATTGAGTATAATTCCACAGGATCCGACTATGTTTGAGGGAACTGTACGCAGCAACCTAGACCCGCTTGAAGAGCATTCAGATGATCAAATTTGGGAGGTAACAGCTTAGTTTGCCTATTTCTAGAATTTTCGTTTCACATTGGAAAATGAAAACTTTTATGTATTAAGAAACTTCATTCAATTTTATGTTTCAGGCGCTGGACAAATGTCAGTTAGGAGATGAAGTTAGGAAGAAGGAAGGCAAACTATATTCTACAGGTTGGAACCACATCATGTTCCGATGATATCCACTTTTAAAGCTGTGACACTTATAATGCTTATATTCTTTTGGATTGCTGCAGTATCTGAGAATGGAGAGAACTGGAGTGTAGGCCAAAGGCAGCTGGTCTGTCTTGGACGCGTGCTACTCAAAAAAAGCAAGGTCCTTGTCCTAGACGAGGCTACAGCATCTGTCGACACTGCAACTGATAATCTAATTCAGCAAACTCTAAGGCTGCACTTCACAGATTCCACTGTTATAACCATCGCTCATAGGATTACATCTGTTCTTGATAGTGACATGGTCCTACTATTAGAACACGGTATGAATCAACATTTGCATTTTTTCGGTGGTGGAAATTCTTGGTATTTACTTTCTTTTGTTTGCTATACTACAGGGCTCATTGCTGAATATGACACTCCAGGCAAGTTATTAGAGAACGAATCCTCGTTGTTTGCCAAGCTCGTGGCTGAGTATAGTATGAGATCAAATTCAAGTTTTGAGAACGCCTCAGACACATGAATCTTAGACACTAATCTTCATTGACCACGTTATATGATGATGATGAAAACTAGTACACATGAATCTCAGACACTAACACTCTTTTGAGTTTCCATCTGTGGACGATAGAGCTTTAACAAGAACCCGCGAAATGCAGCTCATTGCCTGTGACTTGAGGGAAACTGCAACAATCTTATGGCAGTGAAAGAAGTTCATCTATTTGTGCAATATTGATAGTGAAATGGCATCTGTTTTTTTCAGACTTTGTTTATATGAAAAAATGTTTTAAGTAACTTTTGTTTACCAATAATTTGAATGTATGTTGTAGTCAAGTGTGATTAGTTAGCTGAGAGTGCACGGATTTTGTTCCTTTTTGATAAAAGTAGTAAACTTTTTGTATTGAGTTGGAAGTGAAATTACAAGTGTTGGAATTTTTCTCTACAAGCAAAAATGGAACACTTTTACTATAAATTTGTTTGACTCAATAAATTTTAATTAACCATCAAGATTTTAATACGTACACTCAAATAAACATTTATCGTGATTCACCATCAAGATTTTTAACGAAATAAATAAAATTTCTCTTCTCTTAACTAGACTTTCCAAATTCATAACTTGAGGGAGTCATTCATACTTTTGTCCCTATATCTTTTTCCATCGTAACAAAAAAAATTTCTTTTCTTGCGGAATCTGATTTTATTTTTCATATTATAACATTCCATAAATTATGTCCGAACATAACATTAGTGCCACACACGAAATAATCAAACGAATCTGAATTAATCTAGCTCGAAACATATACATTTTTTTTGAAGTACTATGATGGTCAAATATGTCATTTCATTACCTGCAAGTTGTTTAGTAGTAGCGTAGTATACTTGTTTGTTTATTCAAAGAAGAGGAGCTTAAAAGAAAAGGTGAAAAAATTGAGGCAGGTGAAGCTTAAACGCAATGAGCTCTGTCATCTGCTCAATTTCATCTCTTCAAACTCTACAAAATCTTCAATTTTTCAAAAACGCACAAATCTTTTTGCTTTGTTTTGGTATTTGAGCTGTTTAATTTTGATAAATTTCCATGGATGCTGCTGTTTTTAATCCATCTTCATTCATTACTACTTGTAATAAACGTTCGTATCCAGGCGTGTATACTCGTCAATTAGGAATACCCATTAAGCTATCTGCTAATAACCTTCGTTACTCATGTGGGGTTGCGTCAAATTTTGTTCTTCCATACAATTCGAGGTGTATTAGGAATGGGATTTGTTTATCTGTTAAAGGGGGTAAAGGGGAGTTTCAGAATGCTGAAGATTCTTCTGGGTCCTGCTTGAAAATACCATTTATGCATTTCCTGCTGAAAAAAGGGGTGATTTTGGTTGGGGTGATATGTGGTTTTTTTTTAGTTGGGTGCAGAAGGGTGTTTGCTGTTGAAGGGGTTTTGAATGGAGGGTATGGTGTTTTAGAGCAGGGTTTGGTTTTGTTGAGGAGTTATTGGCCTACGGTATTGTTGGTTCTCAGGATGTTTAAAGAACAAGGTTTGATTCTTGCGGCGCTTCTTAGTCTTTCTGCATTTTTTTCGATGGCTGAGACATCAATAACTACGCTTTGGCCGTGGAAGGTACCTATGTTGCTTCCTCTTTGTATGCATTGTGTTGTTCAATAGAAAAAGCTGTCCCTTTTAAGAGTTGCATTGATTTTGTAGCTGTTGTTACATATATGTTAGGCATAATACATAAAGACTCAAACTTGGCGTCAATCGGAAAGTAAGCACTCCAACGTGAGAGTGCACATATGGACACCTCAACTAACAAATAAACACTCCAACTCGTCCCCACTATGTCTCGTGTATGCTTGATGTGTCTAGATGTGCAGTCTCATAGTCGGAGTGCTTACTTGTTAGTTGAGGCCAAGTTTGAATGTCTGTTTATATATTTTGTGTGTATGTTCCACGGTTGTCTAAATGCTTCTTAATGGAAATAAAAGAAAAATAGCATAGAACTTTTGTATTAATTCTAGGATGCTGAATACTCAAGTTTAATGAGTAAATGATTATGCTTCTCACCTTCTCAATAGTTTCATTTTATCAATTAGGGTGAGTCCCTTTAGCTGTACAAGTGTATATATGTTGTTCCAAATTGAAACAGTCTAGACATACGCCAGTCTAAACATAGAAAGAAGGCTTCATGGTTGCGCTTAGAATGAAATGGTAACACTCTAAAAATGTGCTCCTTAAAAATCAAAGTAATATGTTGCCTGGTTGGTAGAAATGTGGACTAGTGTGAGACATTGTAGATGCGGTAGGCTATATGTAATAGGAAGCATTCTAGAGGGTTTATTATACTTGTGTTTGCTATTTTTTGAGTTTTGAGACTATAAGGGCGTGATAGATTAAAAATAGACAATGGTTAGTTTTTTCATGGACTTAACTTGCAGAGTAATAAGGAGACGTATAGTGAAGGACATTGCACATAAAACTGAAGCAACCATTGAAATTATTGTTTTCCTTGTCTATTAAGTTTTCCCTAGTAATTAACTTGATAAAAAGAACTGCCTGACTTTAGCTTTGAGTGTTCACATTTGTTTTATGTATTCTGGGCTCAGCTGGACCTTATGGCTCAATGATTGGTAGGTAGCACTTATTCAGCTAGCCTCTTAGAAGCTTATATTGAGTTGCGATTTCAAGAAACCTCAAAAAATTCATACGGAGAACTATCTAGGACTCTAGGTGCATGAGAAAACTTCTCTATCTAGTACTCTGCCTTCAAAAGCTTTTTCTTTCTTCTCTATCATTTTAAAAAACAGAATTTGTTATTCCATTTTTTGCATATCCATTTTACTTGCCTATTAATGCAATTAGTTGTTTCTACTTATAAATGTTAGGTGCGAGAGTTAGCTGAAAAAGAATCTGACAATGAAGGAGTCTTCAAAATGTTGAGAAGTGATGTTACTCGATTCCTTACCACTATACTCATTGGAACAACGTACTGCTCATTTGATGTTGTAATCATGACTTAAAACTGTTTCTCTGCACTTGTAGTTGAAGTTATTCCTTATTTTAGATTTGGTTTGTGTGCGCAGCGTTGTCAATATTGCAGCTACAGCATTAGTTACTGAGGCTGCAACTGCGGCATTTGGTGAAGCTGGTGTGAGTGCAGCAACTGGAGTTATGACGGTATGTCATGTTCCATCTACTTTGTCCTTAGTGTTGGGTTTTCCATACACATATATTTTCCTTATCTGTTAGGCAAAAAAACATACGCTTGATGGGTTGAATCCAGATCAAAGTCTAGTTCTCAAAGGAGTCTATTGCTACCTTTCTCAAAAAAAATCTCGAAGGAGTCTGATCTCATCCCCTGACTTGTAAAAAGAGTCTGATTTGCTCCTGTGGTAAAACCTTTATTGCTGAAGATGCTTCAGTCCGTTTCCCTTTGTTTGACAAGAACTGGAAATTGAATGAACTCAGACCCCTTTTGCTTCTTCTTTGACTTGTGTTAGTTGCAATACAATATTCTGCTAGTGTTGCTAACCCGCCACCTTTTTCTGCCTATGCTGCAAGGTTGCAATCCTGCTCCTAACGGAAATTACTCCAAAAAGTATTGCTGTTCACAATGCCACAGAAGTTGCTAGGTTTGTGGTAAGTTGAACTCTTGGTTGGAACCAAGACTTATTTATAGAATGCATAGATATTACAGATCAAGTTCTTCTGCATAGCTGATAATGGTCGAAAAATCTTAGATGAAATCTGATTTGAAATGCCTCTAGGTTAGGCCAGTTGCATGGCTTTCCTTGATACTATATCCAGTTGGAAGAGTTGTGACATATCTATCAATGGGAATGCTAAAACTCCTCGGCTTGAAAGGAAGAAGGTATGGTGATCATAGATCAAGTCTTGCTACTATCATGAGCTCTGCCTCACGGTGTTAATCTTTTTTCACCATTCTTTCAGTTGGAATATGCATATCATAATTTTATATTTTTGTGAGCATATTTACAGAACATGCTCTTATGATATTTCTAATCGTTTATGTAATTCTGAATATGACAAGTTCACGTGCATGTCTTATTTGAAAGGCTATCTACATTATGCATGCTTATCCTTAGAAATCATTGTGAGCATCTATCTGCTGTTTTTTAATTAGATAAATACATTATTGTTAAAAGATACATGAAAAGCATAAGGTGCCTTGTCCACATAATTTAGGTTTCTAAGGGACTGTTTATACATGATTTGAAATTGAAACTTTGTTTGGACATGTCATTTGGATTTTTTAAGTTGTATTTTTTCTCCTAAACATGATGAGAACCCAACAATTTGTGGAAATTATCTTGGGCAATCCTCTTCTCATGAGCTAACTTTGGTTGAGTTAGACCCAAAAATGCATTTCTTATTGTGGTATTAGAGTTGCTATGGGCCCCCGGTTGATTGTCCACGCCCATGGACCGGACAGAGTCGGTGTGTGTGTATGTGTGATGGAATGAATCCCACATCAAAGGTGAATGAATTGAATTGGGGTCTCATATGGTTTTGTGCAATCCTTCCTCTTGAGCTAGCTTTTGGGTTGAGTAAAAAAAAAAACTGAAATCCTACTTTTTTGAGCCCCTAATCCTATGGCCAAACACCTATTAAGTGTTTTCGTCCATAATAACTTGTAGAAAAGTTAAAAGTATGTTTACAGATACAAAATGTGAAAAGTGTTGGTCTCACATTGGTTGAGGGTATGGGCTATAGTCTCGGTCTAAATATTTTATTTTGATAAGATGATGTATATTATTGGAAAAGGAACCAGTACTCTTGGTACTGAAATTACAAACAAGCTGACAAAAGTTAGTTGGATCCTCCTTCACTTTGTCTCTAGTCCCTCTAAATCCAGCATTGATTCTACATCATTCTCATTTGCCAAAACTTTAAGTTGTGTCATTAATTTATATTCATTTTGGTAATCTAGTGAACCATATGTCACTGAGGATGAATTGAAGTTGATGCTGCGTGGGGCAGAGTTAAGTGGCGCAATTGAGGAGGAAGAGCAGGTGAGTTCATGTGTTTTCTGGGTTTCTGTTTTTTATGCTTGAACATCAACTGTTACCAAATATGAACCACAGAAGCACATGCATATTCTAATCGTACATAAGCTTGTCTAGTTCACATAGAATTGGTTTTCCATTAGAATAGCCTTCATGTATGTGGCCATTGTACCAAATGCAGCATCTTGAGATGTGTTTATCATGTCCATTTGAACGAGCACTATTTTAGCACTCTGTATTTTGTTCTTATCTTGCATGTTATTATTGGAGATCCATGGCTACATAGTTGGAATTTGATGGAGCCAGTCTTATCAAAGGCGAAAAATGCAAAAAAAAACTAAGGTCTGTTAGTGCTTTAAGCGCAAATAAAGTGTGGACCTTGAAGAAGAAAGACGTGAATGGAGAAAAAATACAGATTTGTATGCATAGTCCAAGACTAATAATTATAAGCATGAATAACTAATATAAGAACAAAGAAATTGAAAAATGTTTACGATGAAGTGAAATATCACTTGTGTAGTATCGCCTCTTCAGGATTACAGAAATTGGCAAGGAAAAGTGCCTTAGATCCTTGATGTCGAGACTGAAGCACAGTAAAGCGTGGCTGACCGCACTTTAAGCGCGCGTTGACAACACTGAATGGAGCAACATACAAGTGTATTATTTTAATTTCTTTAAAAGACAACAAAATATATATGACCTAAACATTAATGAGAGAGTTGTTATGCTAATGACTTTTTCTTGGGAAGAACTGTCAAACAAACATAACATCCAAAACTTGAAAAAATAGTTGACGGAAAAAAATTTCACCTTGTTTCTTCTATGCACCGCCTTAGTCATGCCCTCCTATGTTACATCTGCTGTATAATTGGTGCAGAAGCCAGTGCTTTGTGCCTTGGCTCGTCTTCTCTGGAAGAGGAGGGCTTTGTTCGATTTTGCCTTGACGAGAATCTTCAGGCTACCACGTTGTTTCCCTTGGCCAAAAAAATGACTTTGTGGTTTAAAACACAACTGCCATCTTTTTATTGGGAATTTAGCATCCCATCTTTTATGGATTTTTTTTGGAGCTTAAAAACAGTTGGATTTGAAGCAGTTTTGGTTTAAAATAAGCCAAAAATGCTTAAAAGTTGATTTGACCAGCTTTGAACATACTCTGATTTTTTTTTTAATTTGTTGAATTCCATGCATAAGTAGGTATCTTTTGTAACTTATTAATGCGTTAGTTTAGACGCAACTATGGGAACACAATCTATCTCACATAAAATAATACATAAATTCCCGCATAACTTATGCAAGTATTATTATGAGGAACACAAAAAGGAGCAACCAAATGTTGTATTAATGAATGTTGATTTTATGTGAGACTAAATCTCCTCATATCTCAACCAAACACTATAATCTTATGCTTGCTTTTATGTGGAGATTATATCTCCTAAAACTAAACCCTGACCCAATAATGTGTCTGTCCTCTTGCAGGACATGGTTGAAATGTATTGTCTTGCAAGAGACATGACTTCTGCTTAAATTTTTTTAATCTTATTTTGGTTTGGTAATGACAGTGACATGAGTTGTGCTTAAATGGAGACGTGAGGATTCATATAGCCAATCCCAACTTGTTTGGGACTGGGGCAGAGTAATTGATATATATCTCCTCAAATTATACCAGATGAACCTTCTATGCCTCTGTTTTCTTGCAGGATATGATTGAAAATGTGTTGGAGATTAAAGATACTCATGTCAGGGAGGTAATGACACCTCTTGTTGATGTTGTTGCAATCGATGCCAGTGCAACGTTAGTTGATTTCCATAGTTTGTGGGTGACACATCAGTACTCCAGGTCTAATGGACTTTTCATTCCTTGTTTTTGCATAGAGAAGAAGTTTCCTTCAATAGGTGCTAAAAGAGTTTGGCTATGAGTTTTCAGGGTGCCCGTTTTTGAGCAACGTATAGATAATATTGTTGGCATTGCATATGCCATGGATCTCCTAGATTATGTACAAAAGGTCTAGCATCTACAACTTCAGCCAGCCTCTTTCAAAATTGTAGTGGTGTCATTTCTAGTTGTACACATAAATCTCATAGTATGCTGAAAATTTTCTTTGATTTTGAAGGGAGAACTGCTGGAAAGTTCTATTGTGGGAGATATGGCACATAAACCTGCGTACTTTGTTCCCGGTAATTTTCATTTCTTCCTGATGTTGACTGCTGTATAAATACGAAACCATAGTTCTATGTCACCTTAACCATGGATCTGCAAAGTCAATAATTTATATTACTGATATAAGTTGCTGATCAGTTGGTATTGTAAGTACAGCTTCATAGCCTTACCAGAGACGTCATGTGCTGTCTACCATAACTAAAACAACAAACAGATATACATACTTTTTATTATAATTAACAATATCGAAGCCACTTTGCTGAAGGTAGTGCTGCCTTTCAGATCCTCACACTGTTGAGATGTCAATGTTCCTATTTAACCAGCTGCTATGGTGGGCATCATTCCTATTTCCTAGAACGTGCCTCCCTTGAAACATTTCATGCTTTATGCATATAAATTGCATACACGTTGCTCGTGTTTTCTTTCCACTCATGGTATTACCATAGGAGGCAAACAATAATTTTGTAACAATGCAGATTCTATGTCAGTGTGGAACCTTCTTAGAGAGTTCCGCATCAGAAAGGTACACATGGCTGTTGTTCTTAATGAATATGGAGGAACCATTGGAGTAAGTATTCTCTCCCATCGTTTCTGTTTCTTGGTTGTAGCTCTTTGTTAATTCTATCAAAATTTCTTATCCACTGTCATATCTATTATTTAATTATCTATAACAATGTCTTCACATTATCTCTCCTATGAAACAGATTGTAACCCTTGAAGATGTGGTCGAGGAAATTGTTGGTGAAATCTTTGACGAAAATGATTCAAAAGTAAGACTTATGAGTCCCTCTTTCCACTTCTCTGAACAGCTAGTTATTTGTAGGTTCACAGTTACCTCTGATGGATACCCTCTTCAGTGATAGAATACATAGATATTTAGTATGTGGAAGTATATTTGTTTTCTTGTTGCGTGACAGGAGGAAATCCAGAAAAAAACTGGCTATATTGTCATGCGGGCTGAGGGAATATACGATGTTGATGCAAATACCTCCATTGACCAGCTCTCTGAAGATCTCAATATTAAAATGCCAGAGGTGTGCTATTCTTCTGAGAGCTAAATTTTCCGTCTTTAACCTACATTTTACTGCTAGTTTAACCATACTCGTAGTCCCTAATTTGTCAGGAGTAGTTTGTGTGGGTCATTCTGTTCATTTCATGGTTCAAGAAAACATAGATGGGGCCTCGGAGCTCTTGAATTTTCATTTTTCCCTTTTTGAGCAGAGACGTCAAAATAACTTGAAACATTTCCTAGCTGTCAACCCTCTCGTTCTGCTAATAACTATTATGTTTGCTTGTGCTAACATGATTTTGGTAGGGGAAACTGCCTTCAACTAATGCTAATCATTCTAGAATCGTCCCACTAATTGACGTCTTCTCTTTATTCCGTATCAGGACCATCAATACGAGACAGTCTCTGGTTTTGTCTGCGAAGCATTTGGATATATCCCAAGGACAGGTGAGACGATTAAGCTTATACTGGAAAGGGGAAATGAAGACGAGAACAACAATTACAATGACACAGAATCTGATCGAACAGACCACAACGAGAAGAACCAAACGTTTAAGCTTGAGGTATGTTTTCTTGTGATTTTTGAATATTATGGCTAAAACTGACACTGAACGCGTCAACTACCTTCTAAAACTGAAGCTTTCGTCATTTTCCATGAACTTACCAGACTTAAGAACTTCACAATAAGCAGATATTTAGTTGGTATGGTAGCTGATCTTGTCAAATTTGGTGTAGATATTAGCAGGGAATGCCAGAAAGGTTAGTGCTGTTCGATTTGAACGGATCAATGACGATGTAGAAGTAGAGTCAAATGAGGTAACACGTCTCGTTCCAAAAATCATGACTCGTAAGAGGAAGAGTAACGGGGGTTCAGATAGAAGCAACCACGACGAGATCTCTTTTATGGAGAAGAGAGATGAGGATGACAATTCCAACAATTTTGTTATGGCTGAACGTGAGGACAACCTTGATGTTGCAAATAAACAATAGTTGCATGAATCATTTACATTTTTTTTTAAAACTTAAATTTGAATGTAAATCACGCGTCTAAGTCTTTTGATAGTGTTCGATTTTCAAAAAATGAAATGAAAATGTTAATTATGAAACTTATTTTTTTCTACTTTCGTCAAATGACTCTATTTGTCCTTGAACCAATTAAAAAATAACATGATTGTGACCTTTAGCCTTTAGGCAATTCAAAGATTCACCTTTTGATTACTTTGATGAGCCATCATATTGTGACCTTTAGGTATACTTTTAGCCAAGTGTAACATCAATTTAATAATATCTTATAACTATTTTTTCATTCTAACATAAGTACAAAAAAGTAATAATTAAAAATCAAGAAATTGAAGCGGATAATTAAAATGTATGCAGATGTTATCCTTCTTTATCGTGTGATAAAGTGATTATTTATGATAGATTTTCGCTAAAAAAAGGAAATCAAAGCATGTTTGGATTAAAAAAAACATGATATTACACTAGCAAGATACAAAGCAACTAAAATGAAAAACCTAGACAAGAATATTGGGTAGTAATTAGTATTTAATTACAAATTACTATACATAGTTTATACAAGTAATAAACACAAATACAATTCCTAAACAAAATTAAGAATCTTTACATGGACTAAAAATAATTTTTGCAGCAAAGTGTATAGGCAAAGATATTGCTGCAATTCCTATACAAATGGACCATTGTTTAATTCCTAATTTTTTCCAATGATCAATTTTTGACATAATCTGAAATAATATAACTTGTAAAACAATAATAATCCCTATAATTACACAACTAACTATAAACAATAACCATTTTCTCCCTTTAGAGATTCTTGTCTTAGTGATCATCTCAATGGCACTAATGATCAATAAAAAAACTTGGCATAACACATAAATATCGAAGATCATGCTACTCAACAATCCCTCGTTGACACGAAAAAATGATTTTCCCTTCATGGTAAGTATCAATAGAAGTGTAACTTGTAACATAGAATGAACAACTATGTTCCTTAACATGTTGTTGGTTACAATAGGTGTACCCGTCCCATAAAAATTCAACGTGATTTGATCAACTAAATTAGACTCACGAGGCTTTATGATTGATGTTATGATGGACAAATAAAGGGCACCAAAAACTTCTATAAGTAGATTTACCCACAATAATTGAAATGGTGTCAATTGTTGATCTTGATCACTTGTAGGGTTGAAAATTAAAAGAATAAAGTTTGAAGTGAAGCCAGAAATATTGAGTATCAATTGTAATTGTATGAACTTCTCAAGATTTATGCATACATACCTACAATAACAAACAAAAAAATACGTCTTAGTTCAAAATAAGTTAGGTCAGAAATCAAGAAAACGTAGACATATTTACCTGGCCAAGATTAATATGTCTAGGATCTTACCAAAGTTCGATTCAACGATAGTAATATCAGCATCTTCTTTAGCTAAGTCCACACAATTTTTTCCAAAAAAAATTCCAACATTAGCTTCTTTTAGATATGGTAAATCTCGAATCGACGAACCGGTTGCCGCCACGTGTCCACCTCTTTTTTTCAAGCAATTAACCAATAATAATTTATCAGCTGGAGAACAATTGGACATTACTTTAATTTTGTGACACATATTAATTTGAGCTTCTTTTGGACTTTTTCTAAATTCAATAGCTTCAATTATAGATCCTTGTAAATCTTCTTCAATTCTTAATATTCCAGAATTAATAGCCATTAATCTTGATGTACTCAAGTCATCATCCACCATTAACTTAACCTCTATCCCAGATTTTCGACATACTTCAATCGTTCGTCTCAACTCAGATGAATACGGATTTTTTAATACCACAATCCCTAGAAAACTCAACCCATCTTTCGCGATAATAGTACTATTTTCCTTCTCTTCTTCTTCTAACGATGATCTTACGACTTGTTTGTAACCGAAACCATAGCAATGAACTCCATTAGATACTATAATACTCGCGATTTTTCGATTGAACAACTCTCTTTTTTCTTCATCTAGGGTTTGCATGGTACCATTATTAATATCATAATAGTTAGAACACATTGATAACACTAACTTTGGTTCTCCTTTCCAATGTACATGCAAAAATTCTCCAATTTCTTCTTTGTTTCTTTTTAATAACACCCCACACAATCCTTTGTTAGGATAATAATTTTCATAATTTAAAATCCTACAACTTCCATGAAATTGTTCAATATTTCCACCAAACAAATTCTCAGCCCAAATAAGAAGTGCATCCTCATCAACATGACCAATTATATTCATAAAAATTCCTTCAAGTAATGTATTCCGGACTTCCTTAGTAGAATCTGCATGCAGAGTGACGTAGTCAAAAATTTTATCAACAGAAATTCTAATACACTTAGCTGGAATCTTCTTATATAATATATATAAATGAAATAGATTTGATTGAATCTTTTTTCTTACCTCTAGCTCCGTCACTGAATACAGATAAGTCATCAATTTTCTCGAATCCAATCCACAAATCCGCCAAAGTTGAATGATTGACAACAAAATGAGATGTTTTACTAAGGCACAAATTGGTAACAAGAGCTCCATTAGCACAAGATGGAAGATTATGAACTATGATTTGATCATTCTTTTTCATATCTTTAGATGCATATAAAAGAACAATAAACATCCCTAAAGATAATCCATCTTTCAATGAAAACATCAAAATACAAACCATAGCTACAAAGCCATTAACCTTATTGGTACCATAATTTTCACCTCTCTTCCTCCTCATGTATTTCGTAGCCTCGTTTATTATATCCTCCATCATATTCTTCACACCTTTAGGATCGCGATCTTTATCACAACACCATGACTTGTTCCACAAGAAACATCGAAAAACTTCAACTACAAGAATGATCAATGAGAGACTCAAGGATAATTTATCCAAGAATGAGCTCATTTCATCAATTGATTTTTGAATCTTTGAGTATTTACACTCATGACTATTATTTTGGAAACTTGTTACACACTTCATCAACTTGATTCTCTCTTTATTTTCACCAACTGAAGTTACTAGTAACTGACAACTTCCTTCCACTAATTTTGTACGATTAAACAAGACATGATGCAACTGTTCACGTGGTAGTACTGAATCATGATGACTAGTACTACCATCATCGAACTTGTACGAGTTACCTTGAATTAAAATTCCATCAGCAGGGACATGATCACCACATTCCAACAACACAATATCACCAACCACTACTTCAGAAGATGGAATTTGTAGAATTTGTTGGTGTCTAAGAACCCTAATTACCTTCTTTTTACGCGATAATCTCCTCTTCGATATCCATCTTTCCTTGAAAAACCTATAATCAAACGTGAAAAAATTAGCCCATGAAATCATAACTCATCAAACCCTTATTGACCCGCTCATTTACTAGCCCTAAATTAATTCATGAAAAATGATTATTTTTTCTATATGTTATTGTATAAGGTAATAATGATAAGAAGTTATAAAAGAACAAATAAAGCAATTAAATCAAGGCAAATTGAGTTATGACTCGCATTTTAGGTCATTTTAGCTCAAGTAACTTTTGGACTTCAGCTCAACTCGCTCATTTGTCAGCTATACCTGAAAGTAACGCTGAAGTTTAAAACGAAAAAAATTGGCAAGAAGATTATAACACAATCAAACAAGGCTTCTTGTAGACCATTCCTCTTGATCCCAATCACAAGAGAAAGTGCAACACAACAAAATAGAAGGATAAAAGTGCTTTCTTTGAATGCTTCAAGTGTTAATTCACGAAAACTTTTTTTCTTCACATAAGAAGAAGAAGAAGAAGAAAAGTTGTTGTTTGAACCAAACGATTTTCGACGACGATAGAGATCGATAGAATCTCCTAATATGCCAGAAGAAGTATTTGTTTCAAGTGCATGAAATAGTTGTTGAAGGGTAAAAGATTGAGGATTTGATAATTCTTCTATACTAATTGAGAAGTAATTATTATTAGAGTTTATGGTGTTCTCATTAGTCATTGATCATGTGTAACAATTAATCTTGTGTAATTTGTGTTATTTAAAGAGTTTGGTTAATGTGTTGTTGAAAGAGATGGATGAATAAAGAAAAAGGTGTTTAGCTTTACACATCTCAATTAAGTAAGTTATAAGAGTATTTTAAATTCCATGTAGTGGGACATATAAAAATTTAGAGAATAGATTGCTTTTATTAGGTAATTATGGGTAAATTTCTTTGATATAGGAAGTAGCATGATGTGATAGGTAAATCTTGTTTAGATATAATATAGTTAAAAGTAATTTAAAATATGTTGTCTTTAATATATAGTTTAAAGTTTTAATTGAGACTTTCTCAAATTTCGAGTTTATATTTATTTTTATCACACAATCCAAGAAAACGTAAGATACATGAGTTTGATCAGAAAGTATCATATCTACACAAGAAAGAGTGTTAGAGACATAATATAATTTAGTAATTACAAGTTATAAATATTCTCTTTCTAACCGTTCAAACTTGCGGAGTACTAGGTGAAAGATTAAATCTCACCGTCATATTTTCACTTGTTTGACTCATAAAAAAGAATCGAATTCACGTATAAAATAATATGTTAAAATATATATATAATATAAGTAATTAAAATTTTATTTTTTTAATGACTTAAATTTAAATATTCTGAAAGACTAAGAAGTTTACGAGAAAATGAAGTTTGAGGATAGGTAGAATTTCTATGAGATTTCTCCAAAGACTAATGTTTACTAAGAATAAAAAAAGTGACATGAGGCATCAACATATACTTACATAATTATTTTCAAAACGACCAAGACAAATCCAGTTCAACTAATCTTTATTATTATTATTTTTTTTGAAAAATATCTCCATTTTAATTGAAAGCTTGTCTTTTATCAAATCCTACTCACTCTTTTCTTTTTTTAAAGGGGGGTCCCTATCTATGTTAGCACAATTGACATGAAAGGCGGCTTATGAGGACAGATCAAACAAGATTGATAAGTTTCCGAAGAAGGGATGTGATATGTTTGGGGTGGGGGTGGGGGGTGGGGGTTCTTTTATATGTTAGCACAATCGATATAAAAGACGGTTGATAAAGACAGATCAAACAAGATTGGTAAGTTTCCGAAGAAGGAATGTGATATGTTAGGTAAAAATTTCACGTTGAAATAGAACAAAATATGCGAAGAGTATACACATTTCACATCCGTCGTTCCTTCATAACTCTCATTCCCACCACGCGCCGATCCCCGTCCACCTTCTTTAGTATTTTAAAAATAAATAAATATCATATATCGAACACAAAAAATTAAATAAGAAATTCATTTTATTTTTCTAATTTTTTTTTAATTTCCTCCAAAAAAAAATTAAAATAAATATGGACAAACGATAGAACCCTATGCTGCTGGTTATAATGACATTAATAAATAATAACTTTCTTTTTTCCAATTTGCTCAATACTTATACATAGAAGAATTATTAATCTAAATAGTTATCTAGTCGACTGACTAAATTATAACGAGTGTATAATCTATGTACGCAACAAGAAAAGATAAATAATAAATCTGTTTAACTATTCGTATAAAAATTCTAGATTCCTTTTATTCTAAAATTATTATTTTGATACTAAATTAGAATATGGTGGATTCCTTGGCCTAGGGAAAATCTGGACATTAGATATTCTAAAAAGATTTTCCAACATGTAGGTCCAATTCAATTTCTGGTTAAATTTTCTAATTTTCAAATACATTAATAATTTCCAAGAAACTTACATATAATAAAAAAACAATTTTAAAGTTGGAAATTTGTGAATAAGTTAAAAAAAATAAAAAATACAGGGTCCACGTACATCCCAACTATGCATGAATTTTTTTAAGTGAATAATATTTTTTTGTCTTTTAAGTGTTTGAACACCTGATCAACTTTTGTTGATTAATTAAGTTCCAGAATCTAGTCAATAAAGTGTAATTATAAAGAAATTAGTTGATCCAATATATAATTATAAGCAGTGACATAGCCAAAAATTTCATGAAGGGTGTGCAGGAATTATATGGGAGTATATTTTTTCTTTTGGGTGAATGTGTGCACTAGAAATTTTAAAATTAAAGTACGTAATATGCATGACAAAATTTGAAAAAAAGTATGTAATATACATGAAAAAATAGGTATTGTAAAATAGTACGCAATATACATGAATTTTTTTTTTTAAAAAGGCTTAAAGTTGCTGCTGGCAATATTTGAAACTCACAAACGCTTAAAGCTCGACTCTTTCAAGACACCTTAATCACTAAGCTATAATACCTTGTTGTGTTAAGGATGTGCAGAATACGTTATTTAACCACTTTGTATATTATTTTGACGAAGGGTGTATAATTTCATCATGAATATTAAAAATAGACTATTTATAACATATTCGATATAATTTTATGGGTCTCTGAAGGATATAACATATGTATTCGTAAATTTCTATTTCGTGAGAGATGGAAGAAATATTTATGATATATTCAAGCAGTTAAAAAAATAAAAATTTTAAAAATAGAAATAATAAAACAGACATATCAAATAATAGAAAAATCATTAACATAGTATTCATAAAGAAAAATAACATTTAATTAAAAATACTTCACAAGTTGAATGAGTGGAAATGTCGTGTCATGCATGTGTTTATGTGTGTTGACCTAAAGAAATTTAATTAAAATTATGTTACAAACTAAAAGACAAAGAAGGATATATATGATTAATAATTCTAAAGCATGCATGTTAATGTCACAAGAGGAAGATGTGTATAGAAAAACCATATATTATATTATTATGGAAATTTTCTTAGCTAGTCATGTATATTCTTAACTATAGCTAGCAAACATTATCATGTGGACTTAAAATGAAATATATATAGTTTTTTTTTTTGCCTAGGTAGTAAAAATGTTTTGTTTCTCGAGAGTTTAAATTTATTTATGTGTTATCAATATATTAATTGTATTATTATAATTTTTAATTGAGATATATAGTATATCTCTGTTGTTTATTGAGTTTCAATCATCGTATTATTTGTTATTTTTGTTCGTTTTATTTTTTGTAGGAATTGCATGCCCCTTCTTTGTAGTGGTGTTTTTTAATTTTATTTTATTATTTTCTTCTTTATTATACTTTTATTTGTTTCACTTGAGTTGGAGATATTTCAAAAATAATTTTTTTTATCTCTATTAGGTAGTCAGGTTTGGCTCAAAGGGTAATGCTAGTAAAACGTCTGCTTTAGACTTGTCCTTAAAAAATTTAGTAGTATATTTTTCAATTTTAGTTTCACTTATACTTTGAAACAATATTGAGCATTATAAAATATTAAAAATAAAAGAAAGAACAATTAGCATTTCAAATTTTTATCGATTGTGATGTATTGATAAATAAAAGTTTTACATTAGCATCCAATGTGATGTATTGCAACCAAATGTTTGACATCTCAGAATAAAGATTAATACTTCCTTTTATAAATAATAATGTTATTATGTGAAATTTAAACTCTTAATGTATGTTTAACTTTAAAATATAAAATATAAAATAAAAAGTATGGAAGAACGAAAAAAACGACACTCCTAATTAATAATAATTATGAGTATTTTTGTTTGTATTTGTATATATTTAAGATATTTTATTATAATTTAGCTTTACGCCATTAATTTTATTGAGATGCATATTCCCTATTTTAGAATTTTTTTTTAAAAAGCTTAAATTTGCAAGTGGGGAAGGATAGAAACAAATTTAAGTTTTGAGACCGACAAAACATACCAACTACAATTTGCACAAATATTTAATTTTGTTGTTTGTATTTAAATTTTCTCATTTTTACTGTCTAATTTCTAAGGGCAACTTTCATATATAGCAAAAACAAAAAAATTATATTTATATGCTATAACAAAATTTGCATAATTGCGCTTTATAGCAAAAATATAACTGTATAATTCGCTATACATATACAATTGTATAATTCGCTGGCCTAAATTGTATAATTCGCTGGCCTCGCTATACATACACAATTGTATGATTCCCTGGCCTAAATTGTAATTCGCTTCGCTATACATCAATATTCCTGGCCTAAATTATATAATTCGCTGCAATTGTATAATTCGTTGGCCTATTTCATTGCAATTGTATAATGCGCAATTGTATAATTCGCTGGCCTATTTCGCTGTAATATATGTATAAAATTTATTGTGCATACAATTGAATCGAAGTAAAATATTTGTATATTGTATAATTATAAGTGTATAGGAAGAAGATATATGTTTTTCTCTCGCTTTATACAAAAACAGAAACACAATTTATACACTTCTGTTGTATAAAGTGAGAGAAAATTGTATTTCACTGCAATTGTATAATTCGCTGGCCTTTTTCGCTGTAATATTTGTATAAAATTTGCATTTGTATACAATTGAATCGAAGTAAAATATTTGTAAATTGTATAATTAAGTGTATGACATGAAGATATATGTTTTTGCATGTGCATATACAATTTTCTCTCGCTTTATACAAAACAGAAACATAATTTATACACTTCTGTGTATAAAGCGAGAGAGGCGAGCAGAGGGAGAGTGGCGAGCGAGAGCTTTGGAAGAGAGGGCGACTGACAAACTTTGACAAACGTTTGCTATGGGGTACAATTAAATCAAATAGTAGTTACTCTATTTATTTTAAGCTATTAATTTGCTATTATACACAATTATCCCTTCCTATAATCTTAAAAGTCATATTTAGCCCACTGGACTAAAAAATATAGGATGTTGGACCTTTAAAAAGCCCATACAACACAAATAATTAATAAAGAATGAAACAAATTATTATTTTCTTTTGTTTTAACTTATGTAGGAGTGCTTTACTTGATATAATTGGAAAAAAAATAATAAAAAATTATGATATAAAACACTTATTGATAATGTATGTGATTATAAATTATTGTTAGTTTATTTTTAGCACTTATTTCTCCAAAAAGGAAAAGTTAATTATTAATTGGTATTGCAAACTTGAAAAGTATGCACATGATTTTTAAAGAATGTTTGATCCACTAAACTCATGCACAAAATTTTAAGAAATATTAATGATGACCAAGTTTGACTTAAAATAGAGTTTAAGAAAAAAAAGAAGATTTTTAATTTTGTGGTTTTAAATTAAAGTTATGTCAAATGTATTAAAAAGTTGTGGTCTTAAACATATCACGTGAAAAGTTAAAGGTAAAGTATTGTCAAAAAAAAATTATTCTTTTTTAAATAAACTAAAAAAAAATCATTCTTTTTTATTAGGTACATTCTTTTTAAAACAGAGGAAGTATATTGTGCATTGACCAAATTTCTATTTCGATAAAACAAATTTTACAACTTAAATATCTTATCGTAAACAATAACATTCATCTTTAAACGAAGCATCATAGTTTTTCAATTTCATATATTTAAACACATAAGACAAAGTAAAAATACCCTATGGTAAGTCATCATTACCTTCATTTTACAATAATTATTATAAAATATTATTCTATCTTAAAACATTTACGAAATTCTAAAAAATAGATAAATTTAAAATTGAAACCAAATGGGGACAAAAGATATGCTTCTTTATACTCTTTCTAAAACATTGAAATCTCCGAAAGTTGTCTAATGGATAATTATCTTTTCAAAAAAAAAAAAAAATTTAATTTTATATATTATTTTAAAATATACTTTTCTTGAATTTCTAACAGTCAGGGGTAATTTAGTAAAAATAAAGATGTTTAGTTGTACTCAACTTTCGTAAATTTAGGAAATTTGAATGGGTTGGTAACTGCTAGCCTGGATTTTCAAATCAATATTTATCAAAAAAAAAAAAAAAACTGATTTTACTAAATCTCCGTTAAATAATATTTGAAGTGATATAAGCAAACAGTTGTAAAAAAAAGTGTTTTGTTTCTGTAACATTCTTCAGAGTAAAAGAAGAACATATATATGTCTACTAATTCACTCTGACTCTTCAATTTTCTTCTTTTGACAATAAAAAGTAAGTATTTTTTTTTTGTTATCAAGGGTAAGTTGATTATTTTTTTATTGAGTTTTCGCCATTTTTGTTTATAAATATTGTGTTTTTATTTTGCCTCTATGATTATGTTTTTTTCTCAATTTGTAGAAAAAAAAAGATTTGTTGTGGTTTTTGTTGTTTGGGTAGATTCAGTATTTGAGTGGGTAGGAGTCGGCAGAAACTGTTTATATATTGTTATTATGCTTTTTAATGTGATGTTTATGCCTTTTTAATATATATATATATATATATATATATATATATATATATATATATGATGTTTATGATTTTTAATGTATATATATATTTGAACTATTTTTCGCTTTTTCGTGTGTTTAGTTCATATTTATAATTATTTGTGGAAATCTCGACTTTGCCATTTTTTGAGTTTTTTTATGTGTTTTTAGTCCATATATTTTGAAAATTATTATTGGAAATACACTCCACTGTTTCTTAATTTTGTTAGTCAAAACAATTGATGTTTCTCTTTTTGTTTGATTTACAATTGGTAGCCTAGTATATACCCAAAGTCATCGAATTTAAACTTGATTGGTTCAACCCGTACTTTGTTAGGTCGTTCTAGTTTTAAAATTATGGTTTACGAAGTTAATATATGACAAATTTTAGTAGCTTCCGCCTATAAAAAATAGTTAGTATGGTGCACAAAGCATCCCGTTCATGTGTACGCAGAGGCGTATATGCTAGTGTTACTCAAGATATTTTGTAAATATAAAAGCTGTATTGTATTAGACTTTCATTGTTGTATTCCCTGTGTTACTGAGTAATCATTTGGTTTAGAACTGCACTTTTTTCTTCTTTTGTGTTTAATTTGTTACATATAAATACAGTACCTTGCTGCAATGGAACCTTCTGAGGCAACGAAACGTGTGTATGAAACGATCATGAAATCGGAATCTGAACATGTTGCGAGGGAGATTATGTGCTATATTTTCTTTCAACAATATCCAGAGCAGGAAATGATTCGATTAGCGTTAGGCCCTAATACCTTAATTCAAAATGTAATCCAGAAAGCAAAAGATTCATTCAATATAAACTCAACTCCAGTGTTCCGTAGCCCTTCCATGACTCCAGACAATAATGTAGTAGATCCAGCAGTACGGTTTACAAATTTTTCATCCAATTACCCTGTATCGGCTCCTCGCTGCAATGAGCCGCGGCAACAGTTCCACCAACTTGAAGATACAATGTACTTTGAGACTTTGAATTACCCAATTGATTACTGCTATCCAGAAGCTCCCCTTATCCGTCGCTACAGAAATTCTCCAAGTTCGTTTAAATTTCCAAAGCCTTGCCATTATTTCAACAAAGGGTTCTGTAGAAATGGTGACAGCTGTAGGTACTTTCATGGTCCTCCATTTCCCGAGAGCTACCAACTTACGGTTGATCCTAATCTTTGTGAAAAGGGTGATGAAGATGAAGTACTTTCCCCTGGTTCCCTGGAGAAATTAGAGCTAGAGATAACGAAGCTCTTGAATGATAAGAACGGGAATCCTGTTTCAATTGCATCCCTGCCCATGATGTATTATGCAAAGTACGGGAGAACCTCCAAGCGGAAGGGTATCTAACCGAGAGCCAAAGAAATGGTAAAGCTGGGTATAATTTGACAAAGCTTATTGATCGATTGAAGTTAGTTCGTCTGATTGAAAGGTATTTTACGTGTACTCTTGTATTGTTTCTTATCTAGTCAAACGATCGTAAGTAATTTATAATACGTTTGGATGATATTTGTTACAGGCCTCATGGACAACATTCTGTAGTTCTGGCTGAAGATGCAGCGAATACATGGACACTCATGGTGTAAGAAGTGATCCAGGTCCTATCGTTAGTGATTCACGTCAAATATATTTGACATTCCCTGCTGAAAGCACTTTTACGGAGGAAGATGTTCTGCTTACTTGAGTATGCAAACGCAACATGTGACGTTTTTTTATGTGCTTTGCCTTTTATTAAGCATTCAATACTTCTCTTATTATCTTTTTGTTTTTTTGTAGCACTTTTGGGCCAGTTCAAGATGTACGAATGCCATGTCAGCAGAAACGAATGTTTGGATTTGTTACATTCTTCAGCACAGATACTGTAAAAATTGTTTTGTCAACCGGAAATCCACATTATGTGTGTGGTGCTCGCGTTCTTGTCAAACCTTATAGGGAGAAGTCTAAGCTATCTGAAAGGTACTTCATCATACTGCAAATTTCTTAATGGCACATCTTGATAGCTCGATTAAATTGACCTCTAGCAAACTCTCTGCATGTTTTGGTGAGGGAAGCGTCGTGTTGCATTGAGAATTCAGCTTCTTCTCTTCTTCCGTTTCTTTGAACTCTCGTATAGATATGAAGTGAACTACTAACTTGTTTGGTATCACCGGGTTTATAGCATCTGTCTAATCTTATTTCCTCTCCTGCAGAAAGCACCAGGAGAGACTGGAGTCGTCAATGTATTACCACTTCGATTCTAGGCTTCAAGAAAGTAAGGCATTACCACCTGAATTTTCTACTCACTTGTAGTTCGAATGTAGTTATTTCTTTACTGGAATTAGGGTGAATGCATCTACGGCCTCATAAATTATTATTTTTTAAACTAAATATACATATAATATGCACAATTATTATTTTTTAAACTAAATATACATATAATATGCACTGAAGGTGTTTCGAAAACAACCTCTCTACCTGACAAGGTAGGGTTAAGGTCTTCGAGCACTCTATATTCCCCCGACCGTATAAGGTTTAGTTACTTTACCGTGTGGATGAACATACTTCTTATAAATTCACCTTTTGTCTGCTCTCTGCCTTTGCCCTCTTTGATCTAATACATTCATGATCTGCCAACAGAATTTAAGTCCCCTAGAATGCTACGGAAACATTTAATGGAAGAGCAAATTCTTGAACATGAGGCTAGGCGACTTGCACAGCTGCAGCTATCGCGAAAACGCATGGCCACTCCGCCCTATTTTGGCCCTCCCATGGATGAAATTAACATTTCTCAACGTATGTATACACTCTTACACTCTTTGTTATTGTTATTTACTTTAGCTACACACTTCCAGTTATTTATTTAAGTACAAACTGATTTTCTGTACTGCATATTTCAGCAGAACATTCCAGCCATATTATAGATGTTCGTGACAGTGTATCCCCGGATGAAGATAATCCCGAGAATGCAGAAAGCCATTATGCTGATGACGATAGGTATATACTTGCGTTATATAAATTGACTCTGATAGTGATCTTATTGCATAATCGTTCAATATTTTCTGGATTGAAATCTGATAACAAGTCCCTCTCTTTTTACTTTGTTGCTGTTTGCTTGTCAACCGAATATAAAAGAAGTTCCAAAAAACCAAAAAAATGTGTCTTGATGTTGCTTTACATAGTCTTTCTGTTTGTTTTCATATCGTTCCAAAAGAGCGTATGTCTCTGCATTCTCCCTAGACAGGTGCAAAACGTATGTCAAATAGTTTGAACATAGCTCTATGGTTAATTTTGTAACATAGCATAACAGTTTGTCTAATCGAACCTTATATACTTCAGTTGGACTCATTTTAGTTCTTTTATTGTATTGATGCAGCAATCAAAGAATCACCCTGCCAGACAGTCCATTCGCATCAACAGTGGTAGCGAGCAGTATAGCTGAATTTCTATAGGTTTGGATACTTTGTTATTTTGGTACGCAAGTCTACTTCAAAGGCAGCATCTTGAATTCGAGAGAATACGTAGTACATATAGCAATAGAGAACAGCAGAAATAGATCCTCCACACAACCGGGCTAACGTAACTAGGAAAATATGATACACAAAGGCTTACATATCTGGTGTTTTTAAGATTAGAAATAGAGGGTTTATAGAGGTCATTATCCTTACCAAATAATGAAATATATAGTATAACTTTAGTTGATTAGAGAGGATAAATAGCTTTTTAAAAAAATAGTATAAGCCTTTTATGTTCCTTTTGCTGTTTTGCATAAGAAAATATGTAGACATGAAATTTGTTTCATTTGAGTTGTTTGTCTTTGGTTTTTGTGTTTGACACGTGTTTACATCAAACCAATTATAGACGGGATACATTTTATTTCAAACTGACAAACCTATCATTTCATGCGTCTTCTAATTTGCGTGTATACATCAAATCAATAAATAACAATTATTTTTTTTCAAACCGATAAACCTATCATGCCATGTGTCTTCTAGATCACTTAAAACATAGTTACTTTGAGTTGAGTTGATTATTTTATGCTTGCATGTGTGTTATTTCTTATTTGTGGTGGAGCTACGATTTGTACGTACATTGTATCTTAAATAAACTCGTTAAGTGATAGTATATGTAAAAAAAGGTGATATATATTTATTGATTTTTTATATTAATATAATTTATGGAGATAAATGTTTTTTAAGGGTTAAAATTAAGGTTGCCGTGTTTGACTGGTTTGTGGAGATCGAGGGAGACAATCCACATAACAAGAAACATCGATTTCACACAAATGTCTTTAGTTTTGGATATAAGTTGATATTTCCATATCAATATATCATAAATTATATCTTAAATTTATTTATTTATATTATAATAATATCTCATAAGTTATATCGTAAAAGAAATGTAAGGTTATATTTTATTTCAGAAAGGGCATAATATATTTTGTTTTATAACATAAATCCACTCATTTATTAGGATAAAAATTTGATCAAGTATAATTACTTAAAGCATAACTTCGGTTACTAAACAGTACGATAAATTTCGAAATATATTTGTCACATAACTTAGTTCGAAATTCTTTTCTAAACATATCGGAACAATTGATTGAATTATTAGGTAACCTCTTATTAGTTGCGCAAAAGAAATGTTATAATAGGCTTCCGCGATAGGTATTCATGTTTTTTTCTTTCTTTTGTGCACCTTATAAATGTGTTTTGATCCACAAATTTTCAATAAATGAGTAGTATGAACAATGATGAAAGAACACCAAATTTGAAGTAATGAAAACACTCCTAAATTTGACGTAAATTTTAGTTTCATTCTCGAATTATTAATAGTCTTAAAAATACTCATCTATTTGACTGATTAAACTTAAATACACCCCCGAAGTACCACAAAACATTGCGATCGATCTGAAACTTTTGTAAGTGTGTGATACTCTTAATATTGAAAACACTTCTAAATTTCGAAAACTCAGGAATATATTTAACTCATATTGGAAGATTAGTGGTGTATTTAAGTTCACTTAGTATTTTTAAGCCTGTCGATAGTTTGAAGAGGGTTAAGAACATTTTCAATACTTCACTCACTAAAAATTAAACCAAAATAATTTGGGGTCATTTGTACTTTTAGCCTAATTTGTGCTAGTCTCTAATTTTTATGTCCCTCAGAACAAACAATACTTTTACTTAAGACATAAATTTAAATTTATATTTCCGTATCATAATATTTATGAGTTATATCTGAGTATAACTTTAATTTTATGCTCCGTTAGGTACTAGTTCAATTATTAAAAGACAAAATTAAATATCAATTCATTTAAAAAATAAATCGTGCAATTTCACAGAGAAAAAGCTGCTACTGATTGGGCTATTAATTTACATTAGTTTGGGCCTAGGTAGAACAACGGGCCTTATTAATCAAAAAGGCCCAGCCCGTTAACAAAGAGGAACAAATACAGAAACTGAACTTTGCATTTTCCGATCGTAAAATTCAACTGGAGTAATCCGCCGCCGGCAAGTGACCAGAAGAAGAGCAGCTAAGAAGACGAAGGAAAATGAACACAGATATCACTGCATCGGCAAAGCCGGAATATCCAGTTGTAGATCGAAACCCACCGTTTACTAAAACCGTCGGTAATTTCAACACACTCGATTACCTCCGGCTCACCACCATCACCGGAATTTCTGTCACCGTCGGATACCTCTCCGGTAACTTCTCTATCCTTTACTGTTATCAGTCATTCGATTTACTGAAGCTCAAATTGTAAATCTGTTATGGAGCCGGGTATTGCTGAGGATTCATCCGATTCCCATTCTGTGGAAAATTATATAATTTATAGATGTTGAAGCCCTTTAGCTTATTCGTGTGTTTAGTTCTTCGTATTTTGAAGCATTTAGTGAAAATTCTGGTTACTTCACCGCAATTATGTTTTGGGAAGGAACTAGAGAATCCAGTAGTTTTGGTTCAAATCCTGTATTATCTTAAGAAATTTATGTAGACATTATTAGTTTGGAATCAGTAATTCAAAAGGAGTATAATCCTGAACCTGTAAGCTTCAAATTCAAATCCTAGCTCAGCTTGTGCTCACATAAGCAAGTTATCTCCTTTGTTATTGATAAATTTTGGATTTTGGGCAGGAATAAAGCCAGGGATTAGAGGGCCATCGATGGTTACCGGAGGTTTGATTGGGCTAATGGGTGGTTTCATGTATGCTTACCAGAATTCAGCTGGTAGGCTCATGGGTTTCTTCCCAAATGAAGGAGAGGTAGCCAAAGCCAAGTACAAGATTTAACTGCTTCCCTTTAATTTTCTGGTTCTTTTGGATTCCCTTATGTAGTTTCCCCGAAATGTTATGAAAACAGTGGGCATTTCTCTCTTCTCATGAGAACTTTGTTGACAGTAATATCTTTAATAATCAGTCTCTGGTTACCAATTTATTGTGATTGCTTGTTTTGCTATGAATCATGTATTATTGTGACTTGCTAATAATGCTGAGTTGACTATGCATTATTTTGTATGATGATGTTATGAAATGACCGTTTTCTTTGAGATAAGTGTAACTTTGATGTTATGAAATGATCTTAAAAGAGAATTGAGATTCATATAGCCGATCCCAACTCGTTTGGGACTAACGTGTAGTTGTTATTTTTGAATCAAGTGGATCATATGCTTAACCATCCACCAATCGATCATAGACTGATAGAAGTGTATTGGAGTTGCATTCTCTTCTTTTGGCTTCTTCTGTGTGTTCTTATATGAAGCAGTGATGATTCATATAGCCGACCCTAACTTGTTTGGGACTGAAGCGTGGTTGTTATTGCTGTTGGCTTGTTGTGTTTGCTTTACTGAAACAGAGGGAGGGATTGGATGCGAACGAGGTGGAATCCTATTAAGCAGCTTCGCAGGAGTTATGCTAGTAATATTGGATCATGATAAGTCTGGTCTTTTGGTTTTGATTCTTACTATTGTATCCTTACTTGGCTTCTTG